>OZ005659.1:100857230-101084730 GCA_963930645.1 Salticus scenicus | reverse complement strand
GTTTTGAAATATTTTATCATTTCAAACAAAAGTTGAAAAATGGATTTATCAATCAAATATCTATGATTTCGGGGGGCAATTTTCCCCGCAATTTTGTTTCCAAGTTGCGTCCACTTGAACGCTGCCACTTGAGACTTTGGAATCGCGTTAACTTTTGAAATACTGAATTTATTCGAATCAAAGTTGGACAGTGGACTTATCTTACAAATATCTTGTATTAGTTCAGCGAACACCTTGTTCCGCCTTTTTGATCCATCTTGCTCCGCCTTTTTGATCCACTTAATTTTTCAACACGATGACTTTTGAAATTCTGAATTAATTCGAACTAAATTTGTACAGTAGACATATTTCACAAGTACATCTGATATATTTGTTTGCTAACTTGGCTTTCCATTTTGTTTCCAAGTGCCGGCCACTTGAAAATTTTAAATTCACATAAAAAGGTATTTATGAACCGATTTGCTTAAAAATCCATATGTACATAGCCTAAATCAATATTTCCACGAAGTCCATTAATAATTTGTAGCCGCCATTTTGTTCCAAAATGGTGGTTACTTGATAGGCAAAAAGAAATTAACCTACTCTTCCGAATGACTCGGAAGGGTTTGTTTTTTCATTTAAAAAAAGAATAAAAGTTTAAAAATCGATTATGACAAAGAGCAGATATTGAAAAATTGTTAAAGCAAATGTGGAATATTTGTTTTCTATGGGAGACCAATGAATGTTAAGGCTTTAGAATAATTTCATTTAGTTTACATATCTTGTTCTGGAACAATTTTTACCAGTTGTTAATTTTTTCACTTATATTTTTACCCCTTATTTAATTTATTAACACTTGTAATGGCATCGCCATCAAATATTTTTTTGAAAAGAATATAAATGTTTATAAAAAAGAGAAATAACCTTAAGGAAGCCCAAAAAAGTAATCTATAATCACGTTTTGTTTATTAAAGACAAAATAAAAAGAAATAATTGTTTTTGCACAAAAAAAAAAAATTAAAAAAAACTTTATTAAATTTTCGATATTTTAATCTCAGTTGAAATTTTCCCCTAAGTTGATCTCAGTTTTAAACTTTGTTTTTTTAAACTTTATTCTTTTTTAAAGTTTTGAAAAAGCTAATTTACGTCATTGATCTCGTTTCTTCCTTACATAATACCTTAAAGAAACACCAGAAAAACTTTAGAAAACAAAGACGTAACTTTGTTCTTGAGATTAACCTTCTTTCTTTTCTTCGAAATTACTTCGACTTCCTTCTACGAATTTGCTTTTACTATTATATTTGTAGGTCAGCTTACAACGATTATATCAATTTTTGTTATTTAAATTTTTTTGTGTGTGTGTGGTAAGTAATACGCTGATTCCCAATGTAAGTAATTGGAATAACAAAATTTTAAGTCTAATTATTATCCTGTAAAGTACTTGGTTCATAATTTTCTCAGTTATCGGTATATGTAACAATAATATAAAACTAGTATGTCTGTGGCCATCACAAAACTTTCTTTTAAATTTTCTTTTACAAATCCATGCCGTGCAAATTATTTATCAAAATTATTATTTATTAAAATTATTTTAAATGGTGAGTAAAAATAATATTTATCTCAAAACTGTATAAACTTTAATATCGAAATAAAATCAAATATTATTGTTTTTTATTATCATAATGATTGTTCAAAAGTAACTTTCAATGTCTAAATTTATAAGTAATTTTGTCCAATGCTGTGATATAAAATAGTAGGATAAAATGAAACGACGTTGGGCGATATATTACGAAAGAATCAGTACCAACTTGTGTAAAATTCTACAAAAATATAAACACATTGAATTCCGTCCATTGGCTTGTCGGGTACCCCGTCCAGAAAACATACAACGATAGACATAAAGACAGAGAGATAGACATTTTCCACATAAAGACAAAAAAAAAATAAATAAAAAATTAAAAAAAAAAAAAAAATATTTTGTGGAAAAAAAAAAAAATCCTTTGTGTTTTGGTCTTTTAATGTAAGTTGTAGCTATTCCCCCCCCCCCCCCCCTGCGACTGATCTAAATTTTATACACAAATTTTAAACTTTTTTCTTTTTTCAATGCTTCAAAAAAGCTTCTTTACATGCTTCAAAAAAGCTTTTCTACAACATAAATCTGGTTCCTTCCTCATATGATAGCTTATAAAAACAAGAAAAACATTTTGCGGAATAATGACAAAATATTACACAAAATGAATTATTTTGTATTATTAAAAAAAAAAAAAAAAAGTTATATTTTGATTTTTTTTTTTTTTTTTTTTTTTTTTTTTTTATCTAAGTTGCAATTGTTTCCTAAGGCTGATCTCAGTTTTAATCAGAACTTAATTATTATCATTATTATTATTATTATTATTAGATTATTTTTTAGAGTTTTGAAAAGGTTAATTTACGGCATTGATCTGGTTTCTTCCTCACATAATAGTTTAAGAAAACAACAGGAAAACTTTAGAAAACAAAGACGTAACTTTATTTTTGAGATAAATCTTCTTTCTTTTCTTAGAAATTACTTCCTTCTTCAAAATTGTTTTTTCTATTATAGTTTAGTCGTCAAAATAAAAGAACAGTTATACAACTATTTTTGTTAATTAACATTTCTTTTTATTGTAAGTGACATTGATTTCTAATGTAAGTAATTGGAATTAAAAAAAAAAAAAAAAGAAAGAATTATATAATGTAAATATCCAGTAAAGTATTTCGTTTATTCTTTTTTCGATTATCAGTATATGTAACAATAATATAAAACTTATATGTTTGCATCCATCACAAAACTTTCTTTTAAATTTTCTTTCACAAATTCATGCCATGAAAATTAAGCTGCGCTGAAAAAAGAAAAAAAAAAGAAATTCGAGCCCTGATACCAATCCTGATAATTCTTATGTAAAATGACCTCCTGAATACGAATATGGCCTCCATTTTGCCCAATCACCCACCGTTTTCTCGGGACGCCACCCCCTCCCCCCAATTTTTATCACTGTTCGGTAATTTTATGGTCATGAATATGATTTGGAGAATGAAAAAATTTATTTTAGCACTTAAAAACAAATTACATAATATAATGAATAATAAGCAGTAATAATAACTGATTAATAAAATAAAATAAATGTAATGTAAAATTTCAGTGGCAAATCTCCCCCCCCCTCCTGAAATTTCCCCTTGCTGCAAATGTTCATGTTTTAGAATTTTAAACTGCTGTAGCCCCTCACAAGATATTTAACAGTTAAAATACCCCCCCCCCCCTACAAATCAAAGTTATAGCATTAAAATTACCAAAAAGTGATAAAATTAGGGAGGTGTCCCCAAAAAATGTGGGTGATAGGGCAAATTGGCCGTCATATTCGGATTCAGGAAGTCATTTTACATAAGAATTTCATTTGTAAAAATGGTGTTGGGGCTGATTTTCATGCAGAGCAATGAAATTTATCCAAATTATTATTTATTAAAATTATTTAAAATGGTGAGTAAAAATAATTTACATCTCAAAAATGTATAAACTTAAATATCGAAATCAAATTAATTATTATTGCTTGTTAATATTACAACGATTGTTAAAAGCAATTCTCAATGTCTAAATATATAATTAATTTTGTCCAGTCGCTGGCATAGAAAATAATATGATAAAAAAAAAGGGACGGCGTCGCCGCCTGCTAGGCAAAATATTACAGAAAAATTAAAATCAAGTTATGTAAAAATCTAAATAAATCTAAACACCTTAAATTCCGTCCATTGGCTCGTGGAGTACCGCGTCGAGAAAGCATACAGCGATAGATATTTTTCGAGACCCCCAGCCGGTAAGTTCGAAGTTTTCCGAAATCCAGCAAATACCATAGATTTCCCAAGAGAAATTCAGCGCGAGAAAGGGGGTCTCGAAAGTGCTCCTTCATAATGCGCCCCCCCCCCTCCCGAAAAAAAAAAATCGAAAATCAGAAAAAAAGAAAAATCTTCCGCACATTTTGCAAAATATTAGATAAAATGAATTATTTTGTATAAAAAAGAAGAAAAAAAAACCTTCATTTGTGTTTTCTTCTTTTAATCTAAGTTGCAATTGTTTCCTAAAGTGGATCTCAGTTCTAAATATAGTTTTACTATTATTTTTAGCATTATTAGATTCGTTTTTAAAGTTTTGAAAAGGCTAATTTACGCCATTGATCCCGTTTCTTCCTTACATAATAGCTTACGAAAACAACAGAAAAACTAGAAAACGAAGACGTAACATTATTCTTGAGATTAACCTTCCTTCTTTTCTTCGAAATTACTTTGACTTTCTTCTTCGAAATTGCTTTTTCCTCTTATAGGTCAGAATTAATCGATAAAGTAAAAGAATAATTAGATCTGTTTTTTTTTTTTTTTTTTTTTTTTTTAATGTGTGTATGTGTGTGTGTGTGCGTGTGTGTGTGTCAGTAAATGGTAGGCCACGTTGATTTCTGATGAAAATAATTGTAATAATGAAATTTTAAATTCAATAATTATTCGATCAAAGGCAATTATATTAACCGCAATTATTGGTATTTATATAGCAATCATATATCTATTAAAAAATAATCTATTTATACAAATGGGAAAATTTTAAAAACTATATATATATAGACATTTTATATTTTACAAGCAGGTTTTGTCCGCTTCGCTGGGCACTATTTAAATGAGTTGTCAAAATCCCATATCATTATTAATAACCTATGTTAAAGTTCCCGCTGTGTTCGGTAGAGGCTTTTTCCTCTCGCAAATTGAGGTGTCCGGTCCCCACTGCCTTCGACAGCAATTTACCCGCTTCTTACTTCCCCTTCTCCAGCCGGTAAGTTCGAAGTTTTGCGAAATCCAGCAGATCCCATAGATTTCCCAAGACAAATTCAACGCTAAAAAGGGGGGTCTCAAAATTGCTCCTTCATAATGCCCCCCTCCCCCCCCCCCCAAAAAAAAAAAAAATCGAAAATCACAAAAAAAAAAAAAAAAAAAAAAAGTGTTTTTGCAAATATCCCGAAGAAGACACATGATTGTTTTCAATACATTTGCACCATTTTTAATAGAGCTCTACTCAAAAATCCGGAATTTCTGAAATTTTCCAAAGAAAAATTATTTTTCCCTTTCCTTCTGTAAGGATCAAGAATTCCAGAATCGTACATAATGTTTTATTTATACTCAAGTCTAGTCTCCTGATGTGCAATATCTTCACCGTGAAATAATTTGGGGCCGAGTTATATTTACAAACGTTTTTTTGCTTCCTGCCTCCCAGGTGGAAAAGGCAGGGGGGGGAGATTTAAAAAAATCACGTTACTTTAGGGGTCGGATACATATAAACAATCCAAGTACCAAACTTTGTGACCGCAGCTCTCATAAATTTTCCAGGGCAAATTTAGCGATAAAAGAGGTGTCTGGAAATTGCCCTTCGTAACGTATATAACCCTCCGCCCCGAAAAAAAAAAAAAAAAAAAAAAAAAAAAAAAGGAAAAAAATGATCGCAGTAGAAACGTGTTTGGGGAATATCCTATAGAAGATGCCTGTCTGATTTCAACATCTTTGTTCCATTTTTGGTACAGTTTTATTCAAAAATCCGGAATTTGCAAAATTTCCCGCCAAAAATCGATTTTTCCCCACCCTACCCTTAACCCTTTAACGTTCACTACTTAATTTATTTTAAAAATTACTAAACTAATTTTAAAAATGGCTTTTAGACACATAGCTGATCATAAATATTTAAATAATAAAAAAATTAGCATTGTTCCTTTTCGAGAAATTTTCGGTTTGAAACATCTGTAAGTAAACCTTATTAAATTCAAATAATATTTAATTCAATAAATAAATCACTTTATAAGTAAACATTATCGACAATAAAAACTCGTAAAAGTTGCATAGATCCCAACATTTCAATTTATTCCGGAGTATTTTAATCCTTTGCGGTGCAAGGTAATTCGGATCATTTAAATTACACTGCCACCGGAATTTACGAAGATAATTAAAATGGAAGAAATTTTAAATTTTCACGTTAAAAAAAGAGCCTTTTCTGCTATGTTAGAAATTTAATTTTTTACTGAAAAATTTCCGGGATGTGTTTTTGCACTTGAGAATTAAAACTAGGTGTTCCATCAGCGGGAACACTGCGACTGAAAGGGTTAAAAATCAAAATTTCCTAAATCGCAGATAATGTTTTATTTGTACTCATGTGTAGTCTCATCATGTGCAATTTCTTCACTATGAAGTAGTTTCGATCCGAGTTGTGCTTTCAAAGGTGTTTTTACCTTCTGTCCCTCCCTAGAGGGAACGGTTGTAATTTCGATAAATCCCGTCAATTTAGGTGGCGGATAAGAGAAACTAGGGAGACTTGATAAAGTTTTTAGTTTTTAATGTTACATATTTTTTGTATAGCAGATGGAGCTGAATAAAAAATATGAGCAAATAGCCCGTTATTTTGTACATACTGTGGCGAAAAATAATAGCATAGTTCTTACTAGAAATTTTGCAAAATAAATAAATAAATAAATAAATAAATAAATAAATAAATAAATTCCTTAACTCTGCACATGAGTCAAGTGTCCCTAAGGCTAGGGAGACTTGATCCCCTACTTAGGGAGACATGACCCCGTGATGAAAGCGAGAAAACTCATAGGTACTGAAAAGAAAAACACAGGTTTTGTGATTTAAACGTTTTCTAGTTTAATTTTGTAGAAGATTTTAGTGAATATAAAAAATTGTTTATTGTTTTCTTTTGTTTTTCTCATGCTTTATACATCTCACATTAATAGGCTTTTTTTTATTTTTTTTCATTTCTTTCTACCACTTTCTTTCTTCTATTTATCTTCTGTTCGGTGTGACAGGAGCTAACATATTCTTATCTTTCTTCTTTTAAGTTATTTATTATGTAACAATTCACTGGGCTCAACGATTAAAAATATTTTAGTTATTTCTTAAATAAAAACAATTTATTAGACCTAAATATTCATAATGTTTTACTTGTTTCTTTATGTATCATTAGATCTAAGTCACAATATTCTAGTTATTCATAGGATAAAAATCCATTAAATCAAGCAAAGAACGGAAAAAAAACGTTAAATTAACATTTTCATAAAATCTGTAACGCCGCCAATGGGCGTTTATTTCGCAATTCGTATGTTATTCATTTCTTACAAATGTACCCAATGTTCATATTTGTACAATCAGTATGCTATGAATACAACTACTTTGGTTAGAAAGAATATAATTATAATGCATATCCATTTGTAATATAAATGTAATACAGAAAATTTTGTCCAGAAATGCTGTAATTCGAGAGAATGACGCCCACAGGCGACCCTTACTCTCAAAAAGACAAAAGCGTACGGTCGCGAAAGTGTAACTTTTGCGATTTTGTAATTTTATAATTTTTTTAGTATTTTATACATTACATACATGTTTGATTTCTCTTCACTTAATGGTGTTTTTCTGCTTAGTGAGAAGTTGGGGGCTAAAGGATAGTTATTAGCAAATTGCTACTACCATTTCAGAAACTTCTCTTCCCCCCCCCCCTTACACTGAGAGTCCTCCCTGATGAAGACCTCGGTGTTTTTTGGAGTCTAATTTCATTTATTACATTCATTTGTTTATATATGCTTACATTTAAGTTTTGCATTTCCTTTTACTGCAATTTTGCGCATTGGTTTGTAATTCTCCTTTTGGTTTTTCTAATCTTGAAACTTATATATATATAAATTCATTTCAATTGTTTTATATATATATATATACATTTTGTAATTATAGTACGCTTAAATACAATTTGTTTATGCAGTACAACAAGAAAAGTCAAGTAGATTTTTTCTTTAGATACGATGGAGAGAAGCATACATCGGACTCCGTAAACTACCTGGGAACTTTGAAAAGGTTCAAAATACATTCCTCAACACATCATCATAACATTACAAAAACACACCTAACAGTGCATAATTTCTCTATTTATCTCTTAAAGAATCACAGGAAAATTTGCGGAACCCTGTAAATTAATCAATTGCGCTAATCCTATCTTCTTCTTCAAAACAGAAGGTTTTATGTACCTTAAATATATATATAAATTTTGTTATGTTGTGTATATAGTAAAACATAAACAAAGTATGTTTAAAAAAAATAACTCTCATAGATCGTAATGCATTGGAAATATTTTGTGAATTTTTGTACTCAAACTACTTGCGCAATTTAATACTACCTCCACTAGAGAACGTAACTTAGGCCCTTATTCACCAACTTCTTAACACTCGGATTAAACCTCGGATCAGCGGTAATCGATCGATCATACGAAAATTGGCATTCTCCAATGAAAATCCGCAGTTCACCGGCTACTTTAACACTTCGTTTTTGATCCTCGAATATAGGAGGATTAACAGAGATAATTATCGGATCTTTTCAAAATGCATGCGCACTCCGCAGCTCAGCTTCGTAAACAAACAAGAAAAATGGCTGACGTTGACGATCTATTCTCACTAGATGATATTGAAAGCTTGGAACTACTGGAAACATTTGAAAGAAGGAAAAGGACGGTGCATCAAATTAGAGTAAATGATTTGCATTCTTTGGATAATGTGGCATTTCGATATCGCTATCGATTAAATAAAGATTCCGTGGAATCTCTAATACTAATACGTCTAATTTTTTCTCTTATCCATAACAATCAAAATTTTAAATCGTAGTGTAAACAGTTGTCGTCTGCGTGGTTATTCTTTTTAAAAATGTTCTAAAGTAAAATTGATACTTAATCCGTGCGTAAACAAAAGCGATGTAAACAAGAGCGAACCGTGTATCAGTGTTGCCAATTTGCTTTTTACCCTTTCTAATCTTCTAATCCGATTGATTAGTTAATTGAAGCCGAACCTGTGAATAAAGTTTATCTTCGTTCTTGGCCAATCAAAACGAAGCTTTTATTTCTTTTCCAGTTAATCCATGGATCACGTAATCGGCTGATGGTAAATACCGTAGGAGATTAATCCAGTGTTAGCTTTGATTCTCGGATTTGCTGATCCATAATTTAATCCTCGATCAATGAAGTTTGGTGAATACGGCCCTTAGTGGACTAAATATCGAATTAATTTTAAGGCAGTTTATTATTTATACTAACGGAAATTAAAGCGTAGACGGACACATAGACAGAGACTAATTAAAGTTGTAATTACTTTGAGAGGTTGTCGAAAAGTTTTAAAACTCTGAAAAAAAATAAAATTTTTAATAAAATTTTTCCAAGTAAAGGATTTTTGTGTCTGAATATTTGTGTGTGGCTTTGTAAACCGTATGACTAATCATACTATAATGTATAGAAAATATATTATTATACGTTTGTAAAATAAATAACTGTTTCATTATGATTTGTGCTATATAAAGGTACTCAAATATGATTTATAGAAAGGCTTGTCACAGAGCGCAATGCATCAGCATTCTTCAGAGTGTCTCTGTAAAACAAAAACCGTCATTGTATTTATACTTATTTCTAATAAATAACATGCCATAGTGAACTTGAATGGCATATATTAGTTTTAAGAAATTCTGAAAATATTTACGGACGTTAAAGCGTGGGAATACAGACATAGTTGCCAAATTAGCACTTTTTGGCAACCGAAAAATTATAATTTTTTTTTTTCTTTTTTTTTACTTTGTCAGTAAAAAACGTTACAGTTCACTGATTAAATAAAGTAAATATTTCTATTAATTATTTCCGGTAGCAGAAAGGTTCTAAGTTGGTAACTATGCATACAAACAAACCAGAGTCGAACCATAACCTCCTAAACTAAATGCCTTCTGGGTGGCTCGGAAACTTGACGGTAGACAACGCCACCTGGTACAGATCAACAACAGCCACCAAAATTTTTTAAAGTGAGATTTGATATACATAAAAGACCGATAGAATCAAAGAAATGTCGATTATATATATCATATATCACTTCTTAAAATTATTGGTGGAATTATTAGCAATTTAAAAGATTTTTGGTGGCTGTTGAATAAAAAAGTCGCGCAATCTGTACAAGATGCCTCTGTCTACCGCTTGAACTGTTGCCAAGTTTCCGAGCCACGCGGAAGGCATCTCGTTTAGGAGGCTATAATCGAACGCTATTAAATTTCATTAGAAAGTGATGGAAACTACTACTTAATCGATTTCCGCGCATTTGTTTTTTAAATTATCCACGGTGTCGGAGAGGTTTAATCAATTAAAATTTTCGTTTTAACCAAGAAATAAAAGGGCCTAAATATTTTTATAATATGAATTCTTTCAAGCTGCTATTTTGTTTCTTACATTGTTAGCGCGTATCATTCATCGTACTGACTGTATCATTTTGAACTTGTGTGGAACGTTTCTTTTCCCACTTTATCATATTACAGACAACTTTCAAACCGGAAATTTGTTTATTTTATATCGTGCGTCGGCATTCCATTTTACTGAACCTATCGCTTTGCGATTCTTTTCAAAGATTACTCTGTCTATTTATCATAGTTACATCTTCCTTTAGCCACAATTTCCCTTTTACTGACGTACCCGTTATAATATAAGAGAGAAAGACTCTGCCGCAGGCATTACAGACTTGGACATAAACTATTACAGCAGGGAAAGCGCTGTCAAAAACAACGAGGACCCGTACCGAGGACTGAATTGGATTAATTGAAATTTAGTTACAGAAATATACTTTTTTTTTTGAGATTTTCAAACAGATTATAACAGCTCCAAATAACTTAGCTCCTCCTTATAACTCAGCTCCAAATCTTCACAGTGAAGGAATTTCACATGGAGTCACTATGCACGAGTACAAATAAAACATTATATGCGATTCAGGAAATTTCGAATTTTAAGGGAAGGAAGAGGGAAATCGATATTTGGCGGGTAATTTTACAAATTCTGCATTTTTTTAGTAAGACTCTACCAAAAATGAAACATAGATGTTGAAAACAGCCACGGGTCTTCTATAGGATATTTCCAAAACAGGTTTCGGCTTTTTTTTTTTTTTTTTTTTTTTTTTTTTTTTTTTTTTGTAATCTGTCACTTTTAATTTTAATTTTATTTATTTTATTTTGTTTTATTATTATTATTATTATTTATTTTTATTTTTATTTTTTTTTTTTGGGGGGGGGGGGGGGGGAATTTTTGTTACAAAGGGAAAATTCGAGACATCACTTTTAGAGTTAAATTTGTCCTAGGAAATTTATGAGAGATGCGGTCATAAAGTTTGGTGATTAGATTGCTATATGTATCTGACCCCTAAAGTAACGGGATTAACCGAAATCCCCCCTTTTCCCTTGGAGGGCAGGAAGGAAAAAAAAAAACGTTTGTAAGCATAACTCGACCCCAAATTACTTCACGGTGCAGAAATTGCACATGAGGAGACTAGACTTGAATATAACTAAAACATTATGTACGGTTTTGGAAATTTTGATTCTTACAGGAGGGAGGGGAAAAACCGTTTTTCTGGTTAAATTTCAAAAATTCCGGATTTTTGAGTAAGCTTTACTAAAAATTGTACGAAGGTATTGAAAACAGTCGTGTGTGTTTCTTAGAATAATTCCAAAAACACATTTTCGTTTGTTTTTTTCTACTTTCGATTTATTTTCTTTATTTCTTTATTTCTATTTTATTTAATCATTTTTTTTTCTTTTGTTGGGGGGGGGGGGGATGTGTTACAAAGGGAAAATTCGAGACACCACTTTTAGAGCCAAATTTGTCCTAGGAAATTTAAGAGATATGCGGTCACAAAGTTTGGTGACTAAATTGTTATTATTATATCTTTTCTATTACTTTCTTATATTAACTTATTAGCTTTAAATTTTTACAATACATAAAATCCTACTGATCGTATAGTGTAAATTTCTTTTATTAATTTTGTACAAAATGTTTACAAGTACTCATTAGTTAACCCGAAATACTTTACTTAGCATTTAAGCCCAGTTACATTACAAATTCCAGAACTAATTTCAACCTCCCTCAAATAAAAAAAAATAAACAGTTGGTGAATATACAGAACAACACAAGACCCAAATCCTGACTCAAAAAAAATTAAATGCAGATTTTAAACTTTTTATGTTACAAAATATTACCTCTAAAATTAATAGTTAATTAAGCAATAACATTGTATAATCTGGAATTTCATTACAGGACAAACGATTCATTCCTTGCCTAAAAAACCTAACTTTATCTTTCCAAGTATTTCACTAAGGAAATAGACTTGGCTTTTAATTTTTTTTATCTTAAACAATAGTATTCCAGATTATACAGTAAGGATATTCACCACACACAAAAGGAAAATAAAAATAAAACATATGAAATGACATTCTGCAGATTACTTAACTCCAAAACTTTAATCACTTTTTTTTTTTTTTTTTTTGTTAAGCTCTAATGAGTACTATACAATTAATAACCCAACTTTCGAGTTGAAAAAAAAACTTCACATAAGCGGAATCTTCCCTTCATTTCTTTTAGTTTTCCAAGCCCAAATTTTAAATCTTAAATGATCCGAATCAAATTCCCTCATATAAGTAAAATTAATTTTAAATCACACAGCAAAAGGACAGGAGTATTTCAATAAAACATACAACTAAAATTAATTTTAAAACAGAAAATGTTTTATTTTAAAATTAGAATTTGGATTTTCTCAATTAAGTATACACACAATAAATTTTTAGACATTAACTAAAAACAGATCGCATATAAAATACAGAGTTATTTTCTTTGCTTATCATCTAAATATTTTCCTTTCTTTACAAGATACAATTAATTCTTACAATCACCAAACGGTAACTAGGAAAATGAAGTGACAAATATTTTTGTTTCTTCTATTAACATAAGTAAAGATTTTTAATATCGATTACCACAGAGCATAGCTCGGGTATATTAATATTACTATTTTAACATATACATAAAATGTTATGAAGAGAAAGGGAACAAGGTAAAAACAATTGAGCAAGAACTACTTAACCGGCTGCCAGGAGGAGTCCCATCATTTTCCAATTACCAGTAGAGATCACTCCTTATCTAGGTTATTCAGTATCTTGATTATCAGCATTCAAGAAAACATAGCGAAGAACCTCCTGGGATGAGTTCCATTAAACATCTCGACGAGCACTCGCTGGGGGATGAAGAGTAATCGCTATCTTTCAGTATTCTCATACTACGTAGCTCACCACGCTTCAGGCCACAGGAACGATAAAGGGCGGATGCCGGTCAGCTTTCGAAGAGAGGTACAACATCACACGAGATTCCCCAGAGAAAGAAGACTCACACCAAAAAAAAGCACAAAAATGAGACGCCTCGTAACATCTGCTCAAATTTTTCAAGACGACTCTGGGAGAGGGCCAAAGCCCCTCTCCCTTAAAAACAAAAAAACAGCACAAAAAGTCTCTTACAACCACTCGAAAAGCAGAACGATTCCAAAAACACACAATTCTCTGAACAAGCACCAACCTCTGATTCGTTGCCACTCGTCTCCGCTAAAAAAAGGAGAGTCTCATTCGCTATAACTACCCCCAAACTATCCCCCTTGGTCACTCCCACTAAAAATTAATACGCCCTCATATAAAAATATTTCTTCAACAAAATATACACGCCCATACAGTCAGCAAACCTTGCAAGACCTCAATTTAACCCCCCCCCCCAGGTAAACAGAATATTTTAATCTCCAAGGGAATTTTTCCTATTTTACTCCTCACCGTAACCACTACGATAAAAACAGCTGTTGCCCTTTGAGATAGACACTCCCCCGCGCTGACCTTCAGATACAGAAGGAGAGAAAACTTTCATCTCCGCTTAGAAACCAGAAAACACATATATTCTTCTCACGGTAGCAATGAATGAAAAAGAGAGGGAACAAACCTCTTTTGTGAAAGAAAAATGCGTGGGATAAAGCCTCCTTTTAGTTTGCTTACAATTCTCAAGAGAATATATATACAAAGAAACTCTTGACCAAAAATACTTTTCAGAAATGATTATCTTCCTAACGTGCAATACATGCGATTACAAAGCGTTTTGAAACTAAAATAAATATAGTTAAGAAAACCTATCTTTTTTTTTTCTTTTACAGAATAGAAATTTTAATTATGAAATATTAAAAATGAAAAAGCAGTTATAATTCATCATAACAACACCCCGTTACCCCAATGAAAAAAAAATTTTGCATTTTTTTTTTTTTAAGCCGCAGAAAATCCAAAGGCAAAGTGACCAACCATCAAAAAGTCAAACATCGACCCTAAGACAGAAGACAGCTAAGGCCCCAAACCTTCCTCGATCCGCAAACAGACGTCATATCTGCAAATCGAACTTGCCACTCTCAAAGACATTTATATTACAAACCAGAAAATAGCTATTGCCTGAACCCAGAAACCCTCCCTGAAAAGTATTAACACAGCCTCAAGACCTCCGTAAACTCACACACCCACACAGGCACAACTTCCAACTCCAACCTGAACCAAAACCACATGACAGAGCATAAGGAAACGTGCACCAGCCTAACCGACACTTTTAAACTAAAAAAAAAAATCTAGCAATTCACAGATGACATAGCACGGCACAAAACTTTTAACCACGAAGGCATTCACAATACCGCACCAATCGGACCACAACTAGATTCTACCAAACCAGCCTTGACATGCACCCTTAACATTTGCCATCTATACAGCATTTAACTATCAGATAGAATAGACACAACTCCCCTGGACCAACTAACTTAACGACCGGGGTGGGCAATGATTAGACATTTTTTTTTATAAACCACTACCAAAACAGGGACAACATGAACACTCCTGGCAACCCAAATGCAATTTTAGAAAAAAACAATATATATACATAAATACAGAAAATATACATACAAATAAACAAAACCATTACATGATAAATTTTTACAACACAACATTTGAAAACTTTTTCTTTTTTTTTTAACAAGTTCAAAGCTTCCTTTTATTTATTTTTTTTTTTCCATCTTTATACATAAAAATTTTATACGACCCATGAGAGCCATATACACCACAACTAAACCTTAGGGAGAAAGAAAACAATACTACATGACTCGCGCCTATCGACGGAGAAGAGACAATTTTCTCTACAAGCATCAATCATTAAGGACTGTGATATAAAAAGAGATTAGAGCCAAATTTTGTTTTTTTTGTTTTGTTTTGTTTTTCTTCGAGAGTTCTAATTTTTCTAAACAAAAATTTTGTAAATTTGTACTTATCACTGCGAAGAACCATCAATAATCATGAAAGAGAATATACACTGTCTCACATGCAGAATAAACAGAAATAAAAATACACTTTATACTAAAAAACCAAGGTATGTTCACACATAAACAAAAATTATATAAAAAATTGTAGGCAAGCCCGAAAAACACAGATCACAGAGAGGCAGGCACAAACACATCAACATTATCCTCCTAACTTAAATTATTTACATGAAAACCCCCACCAGTTTTTGTGAAGGACAAGGTATCGGAGAGATAAAGCAAAAAAAATCTAACTGCAATTTTTATTGTAAACATGACCTGCCACCCCAAATTTATTTTAAAGAATTTCTAGCCTACAACATTGTGACTGAGACAAATCCCCTTACATGATATCCCGAACAAAAAAAAAATCCATTAAGCCTTAAGGTACTACGCATGCGCATAAAAGAAAAATTTCTGACACTAAAATGATACCACAGTACAATGCCGGCAAATATATATACATATGTACATTACTTATAAATATTTACAAAGAAAATACTGATATGAATGCTAACAATTACACGGTGCTGCAACAAAAAGAATACAAAACTAAACATATACATGCGAACAACTACCATAAAAGAGAGAAAAAAAAATACTATTTACAAATTTTGACCCCAAAATGTATCTCAAAATCGAAGGTTGTTACGTGGGCGAAGATTGTAATCATGTGTTGGCCTGGAAACCGTTTCCACACTCAGTTCATTTTTTGTTGTCCTAAGACTTTTTGGAGTAGTTTCCTCAATATTAAAATTTTCGCGCTCGGCTTCGCTTACTGTCGGAGATACACTTTGTTCAATGTGAGCAGGACAGGGCACAGGGTGAGAGACCTCGGGGCTTACTAAGTTAGCATCAAAAGAAGAAGGAACCGGTTGACTATCCTGAACAAAAATTTCACTACCCTGCCCCTGATCTGTGGGTAAAAAAACATTATAAAAGTTTGCGGAACTAAACCCACCATAATTTCCACCCTGAAACTGATTACTTTCCAGTAAATTATCCATACCACCCTCAGGTTGACCTAAATTGACTTGCTGATTCTGATTATTACTGGGATTTGCAGCAATTTGATCCAAACTCTCTAAAACCGGGAAAACTGGTTTGTCTACGATTTTTGACAGTCTGTCGACATGAACTATCTGCACATTTTTTAAGTTACTAAGTTGTTGTATCTCAAAATTAACTGAGCTTAATTTTCTAAGAACACGGAAAGGACCACTATTGCATTTAACAAACTTTTTGCAAAGACCAGGCTTTATAGTAGGTGTAAATAGCATTACCAGGTCACCTACTTTAAGTTTCTTATCACAGGCTATTTTACTGCGAGATTTTTCCTGCTTACAAGCCGCCTGTTCTAACAAATTCCGAGTTCGTGCATACACCTGTCTTAGAGTAGGGATCAAATTCTCGCAATAAGATGGCTGGTCATTATAATTTATAACATTATTTTCTATCAGAGTGTTGTAAGGCAACCTAATATCACGACCATAAGTTACAAAGAAGGGAGACTCATCAATTGCGGAATGAATGCTTGACCTCAAAGCTAATAAAGCAAACTTTAACTTTATATCCCAATCGTCATGGTGATGATTTACAAGGTGAGCAAGGGCGCGGTTCATTGTTGAGTGAGACCGCTCGACCTGCGAATTTGAAGCTGGGTGGAAACTGGACGTGTGTACATGAGTTAAACCTAACTGTTTATAGACATGAGCGATGGCTTGACTCATATAATTTTTACCTTTGTCAGTAACAAATTTTGCGGGAGTACCGTGCCTACAAATAAATTCAGCCAGAGTATCGGCGATGGTATCCGAAGTTATGTTAGGGATTGCGAATGCTTCAGGCCATTTAGAGAAACTATCGATGTACACAATTACAAATTTATTTCCCCTCTCAGTAGTGGGATAAGGCCCACAAATATCTGAGTGTATGGTCGAAAAAGGGGCGTTGGAGATTTCTAACCTTTCGAGTTCGGCTAACCTTTTGGGTTTATGAGCTCTGAACTCCAAACAAGACTGGCAAGAGGCCAAAAGTCTTTTTACATTTGCATACATGCCTTGCCAAAAGAAATTTGCACGGATACGATTAAAAGTTTTATAAAAACCGGCATGGCATGCTAGGGCAGAATCATGCGTCAAACTGAAAATTTTTGGAACCAAAGCCTTCGGCAGAACAATTTTTTCACCAGCTTCACGTTTTGATTTTGGCGACAATTTTTGACACATTATAATTTCATTTCTAACAAAAAATTTATACGTAACAGGTTTTACAGTTAAATCTTTACAAAGACGCGCGCTAACATATTTACAAAAATGATCTTTTTCCTGAGCTAACTGAATTTCACTCAACAATGAACTGTTGCCCAAAATATGTATCTCCTGCCCAGAATTCTCGACAAAATTACACTCAGCAACATCCTCATTCCTAAATTCCAAAGTGTGGGCAACATACCTAGACAAAAAATCCTGAATTGCACTTTCCCTTTATGTATCTCGGCTCAAAGTTAAATTCACTGAGTGAGCACTACCATCTGGCAATCCTAGACGTGGGATCCCTTAACTTTAGAGCATGCGTAAGTGCGGCATGGTCTGTATACACTATAAACTTTCGGTGGAAAACATAGCACTTGAAGTATTGTACTGCCCAAACCACCGCCAACAACTCCCTTTCAGTAGCCGAGTACCTACTCTCAACCTCCTTAAGTTTTCGGCTAGCAAAAGCTACAGGGTGTGGAAAACCAGTTTCATCCTCCTGGCACAACACAGATCCCATTGCAACCGCAGAACTGTCAGTATAAATAATAAACTCCTTTGACATGTCGGGCAAACGAAGGGAAGGAATCTCAGCAAGTGCTTCCTTAAGGTCTCTAAACTCTGCCTCAGCCTCCTCATTCCAGACAGATTTATTTTTTTCTTTAGTCAGGTTGGTCAGGTTAATGGTCCGTTTCGAATAGTCACTGATGTGACGCCTATAGAAGCCAATTGAGCCCTGAAAAGACCTCACTTGTTTACGATTTGCAGGTCGCTTAAATTTGTCAATAACCTCGACATTTTTCTTAGCCGGGAAAATTTTTCCGTCTGAGACTCTGAAACCTAAAAAAGTTATCTCTGATTGAAAAAAATTTCATTTTGATGGCTTTAATTTTAGATTATTTTCTCTGAGGCGATTAAAAACTAAATTTAATTTGTGCAAGTGGGACTCTACGTCGGAGGAGGCAACGCAGATATCATCTATATATAAGAATATTTAAATTTTTTAAGTCACTCAGAACGACATTCATCAACCGTTGGAATGCCGCAGGAGAAGATTTTAATCCAAAAGGGCTCCTGGTCCACTGAAGTAATTTGTCGTGAGTGACGATGGCTGTTAAATACTGTTGCTCCTCCGGGATTTTCTGTTGAAAAAACCCGCTTGTTAAATCTAATGTCGTAAAATATTTGGCGCCAGCCAGTGAGTCTATAGTTTCACTTATGTTTGGCAACGGATAGTTGTCACTTAAGATTTTTTTTGTTGAGGCGGCGAAAATCGCACGCGAGCCGAAAAGAGCCGTCAGCTTTTTTTACCAAAATAACGGGGGATGCGTAATTAGAATTTGACGGGACCAAAATATTTGCCTCCATTAAGGTATTGATTTGCTCATCCATTTGAGCACGAAGGTTGTATGGTACCCGATACGGACTACACTTAACCGGCACATTATCAGCTACTCTGATGTTGTGCATCACCGTATCGCAACCGGGAAGATCGAGCACTGACGCTGCAAAAACATCTTTATTTTTGTCTAAAAAGGTTTTAACTCGCGCTTTTTAGTTATCATCTAAATGTTCAAGATTAAATTTTGTGCTCCATTCTAAGTTAATTTGGTCAACCTCCCCAACCTCGGTAACTTCCGCACAAAGAGAGATCTCCTCTAGACTCTAGAAAATTGGTTCCATAAAGCCAACATGCGTATTTTTGTTGATATGTACAGGGGAGTCCCTAACATTAATTATTTTAACTACTAACTCATTCATATTATTTGGGCAAACCGCATTTCCAATTAAAGCAGCATCTGCTATCACTCTGCTAGGATACAAAAACACTAAATCTGAAGAAAAATTATTAATACCCTGAGATTTTACATTTACAAACATTTCAGACCTAGCCGGGACAACATACTTGCTTTTAACATAAATATTTACTGGTTTAAATAGAGTTTCACAAAAATTTACAGATTCCAACTGATTTGCCATAAAATTTACTTCAAATTCCCCATTCCCCAAAATTTTATTTTTAAAATCAACCTTAATACCATTTTTGATGAGCCATGGGACACCCAAGATGATTTGAAAATTTGGCGACAAAACGCCGTCACTAATAATGAAAGAATCCTCGAATGCTTTTTCACCCAAATTAAATTTTATATTGCACTTGTTCCTCAAGGCTACCTCGCCCCCTAACAAGGATCTCAATCCAACAGAACATGGTTGTTTATTTACACGAATCCCCTCTAAAGTATGTTCTGAGATCAAATTACAAGATGAACCCGAGTCAACCAAAGCGAAGTAGTTATGCTGGTTAAAGTTAAATTCGATTATAGGAAGTTTTCCCTGAACCCCTTTTGACCAATTGCTAAAAGACACCTCCCTAGTATTGGGCAGTAAATTTTCATCAAGAGGGTCTCTCACCTCTGCCCTGCTCGGCGAGACCCCTATTAGTTTAAATACCCATTACTGTCATTTTGCTGCCCCCTATTTTCCTGCACTCCACCACTGTATCCACCTCTACCACTTGCCCTCCTATCCTCTCTGTTATTTCGCGGACGCCTGGGAAGTTGGCACTCCCTGCTATAATGCCCTTTGTAGCCGCAATTGTAACATGTGACCTCGCTTTTACTTCGCAGGGTTGGTCTAATATTTTCTTGCGAAGGCCTGGACTGATTTTTTGACTCTAAATTTTGCACTTTAGTGCTAAGTTTCGAAATTTGGTCGGTGAGATCAGCGATAATGCTTGTGAGGCTGCTTAGCTGTTGCGCTTGTGCCTCCGACGCAGTTTGCTGAGCACAGGACTCAAATGCACAAGCCAGCTCAAATTCTTGGGGTGAATGCTGAATCTGCACCGCTTTAAATGCCTTTTCCTCCGCCAAAGCGACCGCCTCAAGTTCCTCGATAGTTAATGGCGCCCTGGCAATAACTCCGCGCCTAATTTCAGGTCTCAAATTATTCATCAGCATAGCCATTAGCCACTCATTTTCGGTGTCAGTCCAACTAGTCTCAGGAATTTTCTGAGCCTTGACAATTTGACGAGCTTTACACCGCGCACTCGCGATAAAATCGGCGACCGGCGTTTTGTCATCCTGCATGACATTCCAAAAAGACTTGAAAATTTCACCTATATCCTTTTTCTCCCCGAACCTGTCCTTCAAAAATTTTTCGAACTCAGCAAAAGTTTTGATTTTGTCCTGGTGTGTCTTAGACACCCGCAGGGCTGAACCAGCCAATCTCTGAGATGCGGCGAAGACATAGTCTTCCGGCTTCCAAAGCAAAAAATTAGCAATCTCCTTAACTTTTGCCAAAAAATCATTTACACTAAAATCAGGGTCACCTCCCGTGAAAATTGGTATAAACGACGATTTATCTAAGAGAATTCCCCTTCTCTGGGACGTAACAATTTCGGGATCCTGTGCAATAATTGCACCGACCAAACTTTTTGGGCCATTTGTGTTAGTCAGCCCACCTGCCCCACCTTGATCTGTACTTTCCTCTACAACCATTTTTTTTTTTTTTTTTTTTTTTTGACAACAAGAAAAAAAAAATATTAACCTAAACCAAAATTACTAATACAGAGCAACTAGTAAAAGGAATGTTAGCTTTTTTTAAAAACACAAAACTAATACCATAAAATTTACAAAAACACAATTGTTAGCTGTCATCAAATGTCTCTAATAATTAACTGCAGCTTAGCTTCAAATAAAAGTCCTAGCAATTGTATCTTTCACACAAGCATGTATAGCCCATACAAATTTTACAATAACACACAAAAAAAAAATTTTACTATGTAAGATATTTTGAAAACTTGAAAACAATTTTTTTCTTTTCTTTCATAAATTTTGTGTAAAATACAGACTACTTTGTTGTAAAAAGTGTAAACAACATTATTTGTATATAAATTAATAAGAATATGTATATGTGTATATATATATATATCTAGTGGCAATTTCAAAATACAAACGAAAGATTGCAAAATAAAATTTACACCAAAAACACCTTCAATTTAACTCTAAAAAACTTAAGGGAGGAAAAAAAAAAAATTAACTTCTACCCAAGGAGACAAAAATTTCAATCATAACTCCTATCCCCCCCCCTTTTTTTTTTTTTGCTTAATTTGTTGTCTCACAAAAAGTTCAAAATTTCACAAAAATTTTTCAAAAAAAAAAAAAATTTCTTTTCTACAAAAAAAAAAAAAAAAAAAAAAAAAAAAAAAAATCCCTAAATTCCATAAAAGAGGAAGACACTTCACATATAATTTGTTTTGAAATTACCACCCATAGATTATAGAAATGAACTAATTTGGTTAAAATGTAGTTCATAAGGTAAAAATACAGTATATATATCAAAAATGTGAAATAATGTGTATATATCAAAAGTTGCAAATAATGTATATATATATATATATATATATATATATATATATCTCAATTTTTTCAATTATAGATTTTAACTACATATCAGCTGTACACAATTTTCATCATAGAAAATTTTAAAGGTCACAAAAGAAATATGTGTGTGTATATGTGTAGACAAATACCAAAATACTATATGCATATATCACAATTGTCAAACAAAACCAAAAAAAAAAAATTTAAAGGAGGGATTTTTATCTTACTTCAATGCCAATTTTTTTTTTTTTTTTTTTTTGCACAAAAATTTGAAAATTTTCCACATACATTACTCATACCCTATTTTCAATGTATGAAACATCCACAGAAATTTTCTATTCCCAGACAATTAGTAGCATTTACTTAAATATAAAAATTCCTCCTTAAAACACCATTTCACACATGCAGGTTCTAAAATCCAAACAAAAATTTTTGAAAGCACATGAGACAGTTATATTCAAAAGAAGAAGAAATTTTACTAATTATTGATGGTGAAAAAAGTGGTAACTCACCACCGCTGACTTCATCAAGTAAACTACCGCCAAAGGAATTTTCATCAACATTAGACTCTAGGGTAACTTAGTTATCGATACTGACACTTCTCTCCCCAGGGACGGCATGGCACATAGAAATTGAAACAAAAAAAAAAACACATATAAGAATACAAATAATCAGATGTACCACAAATAAGAGAGCTAATTAAAAAAAAAATGACTTTAACAAAAAATTTTGAAGGCACCTCAACTAAAAGAAACCGAAAAAAAAATTCCCTTACATTTTCCCAGAGGCACCATTTATTATATCTTTTCTATTACTTTCTTATATTAACTTATTAGCTTTAAATTTTTACAATACACAAAATCCTACTGATCGTATAGTGTAAATTTCTTTTATTAATTTTGTACAAAACGTTTACAAGTACTCATTAGTTAACCCGAAATACTTTACTTAGCATTTAAGCCCAGTTACATTACAAATTCCAGAAATAATTTCAACCTCCCTCAAATAAAAAAATAAACAGTTGGTGAATATACAGAACAACACAAGACCCAAATCCTGACTCAAAAGAAATTAAATGCAGATTTTAAACTTTTTATGTTACAAAATATTACCTCTAAAATTAATAGTTAATTAAGCAATAACATTGTATAATCTGGAATTTCATTACAGGACAAACGATTCATTCCTTGCCTAAAAAACCTAACTTTATCTTTCCAAGTATTTCACTAAGGAAATAGACTTGGCTTTTAATTTTTTTTTTATCTTAAACAATAGTATTCCAGATTATACAGTAAGTATATTCACCACACACAAAAGGAAAATAAAAATAAAACATATGAAATAACATTCTGCAGATTACTTAACTCCAAAACTTTAATCACTTTTTTTTTTTGTTGTTGTTAAGCTCTAATGAGTACTATACAATTAATAACCCAACTTTCGAGTTGAAAAAAAAACTTCACATAAGCGGAATCTTCCCTTCATTTCTATTAGTTTTCCAAGCCCAAATTTTAAATCTTAAATGATCCGAATCAAATTCCCTCATATAAGTAAAATTAATTTTAAATCACACAGCATAAGGACAGGAGTATTTCAATAAAACATACAACTAAAATTAATTTTAAAACAGAAAATATTTTATTTTAAAATTAGAATTTGGATTTTCTCAATTAAGTATACACACAATAAATTTTTAGACATTAACTAAAAACAGATCACATATAAAATGCAGAGTTATTTTCTTTGCTTATCATCTAAATATTTTCCTTTCTTTACAAGATATAATTAATTCTTACAATCACCAAACGGTAACAAGGAAAAGGAAGTGACAAATATTTTTGTTTCTTCTATTAACATAAGTAAAGATTTTTAATATCGATTACCACAGAGCATAGCTCGGGTATATTAATATTACTATTTTAACATATACATAAAATGTTATGAAGAGAAAGGGACAAGGTAAAAATAATTGAGCTAAAACTACTTAACCGGCTGCCAGGAGGAGTCCCATCATTTTTCAATTACCAGTAGAGATCACTTCTTATCTAGGTTATTCAGTATCTTGATTATCAGCATTCAAGAAAACATAGCGAAGAACCTCCTGGGATGAGTTCCATTAAACATCTCGACGAGCACTCGCTGGGGGATGAAGAGTAATCGCTATTTTTCAGTATTCTCATACTACGTAGCTCACCACGCTTCAGGCCACAGGAACGATAAAAGGGCGGATGCCGGTCAGCTTTCGAAGAGAGGTACAACAGCACACGAGATTCCCCAGAGAAAGAAGACTCACACCAAAAAAAGCACAAAAATGAGACGCCTCGTAACATCTGCTCAAATTTTTCAAGTCGACTCTGGGAGAGGGACAAAGCCCCTCTCCCTTAAAAACAAAAAAACAGCACAAAAAGTCTCTTACAACCACTCGAAAAGCAGAACGATTCCAAAAACACACAATCCTCTGAACAAGAACCAACCTCTGATTCGTTGCCACTCGTCTCCGCTAAAAAAAAGGAGAGTCTCATTCGCTATAACTACCCCCAAACTATCCCCCTTGGTCACTCCCACTAAAAATTAATACGCCCTCATATAAAAATATTTCTTCAAGAAAATACACACGCCCATACAGTCAGCAAACCTTGCAAGACCTCAATTTCACCCCCCCCCAGGTAAACAGAATATTTTAATATCCAAGGGAATTTTTCCTATTTCACTCCTCACTGTAACCACTACGATAAAAACAGCTGTTGCCCTTTGAGATAGACACTCCCTCACGCTGACCTTCAGATACAGAAGGAGAGAAAACTTTCCTCTCCGCTTAGAAACCAGAAAACATAGATATTCTTCTCACGGTAGCAATGAATGAAAAAGAGAGGGAAAAAACCTCTTTTGTGAAAGAAAAATGCGTGGGATAAAGCCTCCTTTTAGTTTGCTTACAATTCTCAAGAGAATATATATACAAAGAAACTCTTGACCAAAAATACTTTTCAGAAATGATTATCTCCCTAACGTGCAATACATGCGATTACAAAGCGTTTTGAAACTAAAATAAATATAGTTAAGAAAACCTATCTTTTTTTTTTTTCTCTCTTTTACAGAATAGAAATTTTAATTATGAAATATTAAAAATGAACAAGCAGTTATAATTCATCATAACAGTTATATGTATCTGACCCCTAAAGAAACGGGATTTAACGAAATCCCCCTCCCTTTTTCCTTGGAGGGGAGGAAGCAAAAAAAAAAGTTTGTATGCATAATTTGACCCCAAATTAGTATACGGTGCAGAAATTGCACATGAGGAGACTAGACTTGGATAAAAATAAAACATTATGTATGATTTTGGAAATTTTGATTCTTACAGGAGGAAGAGGAAAGATCGCTTTTCTGGTTAAATTTCAGAAATTCCGGATTTTTTAGTACGCTCTACTAAAAATGGTGCAAATATATTGAAATTTATGTGATTAGCGTTCACGAAATTTAGTGCGTAAATTGTTTATATGTATCCGACACTTATTTAAACGGGATTTACGAAATCCCCCTTACCCACGTGCAGGGATGGAACAGAGGCGCAGAATTCATACCGGAATCTGTTTAAGAAATTTCTCTCCCTGTAATATCGTTGATTTAGGAAGTAGAAAATTTTCTTACATTGATAGTGGTATGAATTCTGCGCCCGTGTTCCATCCCTGCACGTGTAAAAACATGTTTTCCCTTGTGAATTTGCTTTAAATTATCTTAAAAGGGCGAATTTTGGTTTATGAATGTTGATTAAGTGTACGCATTATGTATAGTCGGGGGAAAAAAACGCAACACCCGCTGTAATTTCGTTATTAATTGACGTAGAAACATCTAATAGACGTAATTCAACAGGAAATTAAATGCACTTTCTGAAAATGTCGTCGAATTTTGAAATAGGAGTCATCTACATATTGAAATGACCACCAACTTTGATTTTTTTTTTTCAATAGAAACATCCAATTTTGACTTCATATTCGAATTTCAGAGAGTCTGACAGTGTGGAAAAGTATACTATTTGAATGCTTTATTTTTAGTATTTATAGAGTTATAATCAAAAATGTGTTATGGGTTATCTCTAAATGTAGAAAAATAAAAATTAAGATCCTATAAGAAAGAGACAAAATTTTGATTTTTTACACCGGAAATCTTTCAGGAAAAAAAGAATTTTAAAAATTAATAAAATCTAGAAGCTTTTCTAATTCCTTAATTATCCTGAATTTAGCTTTTTAGATTTGTAAATGCTTCAGTACTTTTTTCGAAGATTTTAGGTCTCTTTAAATACATTACACTTGCGATTGGTCCAAACAGTACTCTTTGAAAAAAGTGCAATATTTTTTAGTAAAAGTGTCTATTATGGCTCAAAGTTTAAATTTTCTTTCGTAGGTGTAACATAATGTCCGAAATGAAATATTATATATATATATATATATATATATATATATATAACAACGCATAAACTAAATCTTTTCAGATGAATTATTGTAAGGGTACATGAAGTAAATATTAAACAATTTTCATCGCACTCACCAGTTTCGGTCAGTTGAACTCCTTGGAATTTTTCGATTCGTTTTATAATTACTATAAAAATATAATTTCTTAATTAACCCTTTCGCGACTGCTGACGTAAATTCCCGTCATTTGAAATTCTGGAACTCTGTCAGTGGGCGTTTCTTTGGTAATTTTTGTGTTACACATTTCTTAAGCGTTCCCAGTGCTCATATTTTTGCAATAAAATATACTATGGATAGAAATATATTGATTGAAAAGAATATAATTATAATGTATATCCATTTGTAATATAACTGTGAATACAGAAATTTTGTTCTGAAATGTTTTCTTTTGAGAGAATAACGCCCGTAGACGGATCTTGCTGTCAAAAGGACAAAATCCAGCTGTCTTAAAAAGTGTTAAAATATATTTATAAAGGTTAAAGTATATTTTTCAAAATATATAAAGTTAAAATATATTAATAAAATTTTAAAGACTAAAGTATCCTTAAAATAATAATCCCCTCCCCCCAACAAAATAAATAAATAAAAAAGAAAGAAAGAAAGAAAGCAATATATGAAACAAATGAATAAGCCTTAAACTATGACGATAGTTAAGAAACGATTATACAAGTCTGTCTTGCATTCCAATTCCATTCGTTATTTCAATTGACAATTTTTACATTAAACCTATTTTTCTATTTAAATTAGTAAATCCCGCCTATTTAGTTAGTTTTTTTTTTTTTTTTTTTTTTTTCTAGTGTTCGTTTAAAAGATTCAAAATTTATCATCAGTAAACGATGGAGTAAATACCACTTGTGCATATTTTTGTCAACATAAAAAGGGGGTTTAACACGAATACTCAATGTCACTTTTACTTTTCTTTTCTGTATTGTTTTATTTTGAAGAATGATGAAGGCGGGGCTTGTCTTCTTTAGAAAACAGGAATCCTTGATGCTAACACTAATGTCTAAAAATCATCATTTTTGTTTTATTTCTTTGCGTTTGACGTTGTTGTTATATAATTTGACCCGTAAATAACAAATAAACGTATTTTGTTTAATTTTCTTTGTTATTTTTAATGATTTGATTCGCTATCTCATGCAAAACTTCATAAGAGACGGCCTCCTAAACCACTCCAAAAGAAATATTTATTTATATCTCGAAAACTAATAGCTGGAATAAGCTGCAAATTTGCACAACCATATTTTCAGCATTAGGATTCATTTTATGTAAGAATTAATTTAGGTCATAATTCATAATTTTTATGAATATAAATTTTTAATATTTTTCAGAATTAAATTTTTTTTTCATAATCAAAAGTATCTCGTAAAAAAAAAAAAAATATATATCGATCAAGTTACTTTTTGTGAAAATATTAATAAAAGTTTGAAATATGAATTTAACATTAGCACCTTCAAATTTTGAACGCTTATAACTCTGTGAAAAAATAAATAAAATATACAACCAATTTACTTTTTCGCGTCCTCGCGTTCCCAGGAATTCCAAATATAAAATAAAAATGGGGCATTACCATTAAAAAAAATTTTTTAAGTGGGATTTGATATACATAAAAAGCGAATAGAATCAAAGAAACTTCGATTATATATATCATATATAACTTTTTAAAATTATTCGTGTCATTTGAATAAAAAAGTCGCGCAATCTGTACCAGGTGGCGCTGTCTACCGCTTGAACTATTGCCAAGTTTCCGAGCCACGCGACAGGCATCTAGTTTAGTAGGCTATGATCGTACAATTTTTAGTACCCGACTATTTTTTTTCTCACCAGTCAATTTTTAGAATAATTTTATTCTTATTGAATCGTAACAATACTTGGAAAGAATTACCCTAAAAATAAAGTGGCGTGAAAAAAAAAAGGGGGGGGGGGAGTTTCGAGGAGCGTTAACAATTATACGGTTATTAATGAGATGGTTGGCAAGTATGCAAACGCAACGTCATTCTATTAAAAACAGAAGGGAAATTATTGTTTTCCAGCATTAACGAAAGCTTTTCACTGGGAGGAGCTGTAAATTTTGCAGCTCGTACCCAGAGCCTGATTAAGGGGGAAGCACACATTATCTCCGCTCTCACCGGAATATTTTTAAAATTATTTTATACTTCATGTCATAGAAATTCCACGCTTTGACGAGGAAATATTTTTTACAAAAAATGAACGGTGTGAAACAATCCAATTTACTCACCGTTATTAGACACCAGAATTCTTTTAAAATAATTCTTAATGAGAATTTTGTGTTTATTATAGGAGGAAAGTATTTGTTAAAAAATAACGGTGTAAGTATAAATAATGTGTGCTTCCACCTTAATCAGGCTCTGCCTATAATAAAAGAAAGGAAAATATTTTGCTTTGTAACCGATTTAAATCTAATATACAATAAGAGCAATAGCACACGATCTTTTTACCTGAAGGAATAGTATAATTAAGAGATAAAATCAAACAGCATATATAATGAAATCATATTTTTTTAGATAACAATATTTGTTTATTTCTCTGCAAATCAAGATATAAAAACATGTTTTAAAATAAAAAATCAGAAGGCTCATTATCCTATAAATTAGGCTATGCTTAGGACTACAGGCGTCCTATTTATTGTACTTTATTCTTATTAGTGTTTACTTATATTCAATTTTGACCTAAATAAAATAATTGATACTATGACCACCGAAAAAGGGAAAGTAAATAAAATAACGGGACGAACCTTCCGAGGATGACGGGAATAATCGCTGGCACTTTACCGAAAACTTCAGTGCAATTGCGGTGAGAGGATATGAGGATGAGAAATCGTTCCACCATTAAAATCTGATGATACTCTTGAACACTTCCATCAAAGAATACTTGGCTGCGGCAGTATTGAAACACATGATGAAGATTTAACGCTTCCGTCGATGTCGAGGATCACTTGCTCTTTTTGGACAACTTCAATTCGATAGAGGTGCACTGGGAAGGAATGATGTTAAGGCCAGTATTCACTTTAGTTCAAGATCAACGCTCAAAACGTCATTAATCACTCTTCCGACACAAAGAGCCAAATGTCTTGTCATCAGTTGTAGCCCTTTCTTATCAGATCGCGCAGTTAACTCAAAGGAAAGCATGCAAAATTGACAAAGATATCTACCCCGGGCCCCTACAATTATCTCAGCAGGGGGTTAGAAACAGCCCGTCCGAAGGCTTTGAGCCCCGGTGAGCTCG
This sequence comes from Salticus scenicus, assembly GCA_963930645.1. Classification (NCBI taxonomy): domain Eukaryota; kingdom Metazoa; phylum Arthropoda; class Arachnida; order Araneae; family Salticidae; genus Salticus; species Salticus scenicus. The sequence goes on along the minus strand of OZ005659.1, from coordinate 101,055,178 downwards.
GCTCATCAGATCAAAGGATTCTGAATAGAAGCCGCGGAATGAGCGCAAATGGAAACCGGACTTTAGGGATATGTCGCTTCATTCAGATGCTACTGTTGGTCATTTTTAACGGAAAATGCTTGGCCAGGACAGTATTGAGACAGGTCAACGTGCATCTACATCTTTTTATGCTCTGACGCTCGAGGGATGCGGGGACCATGTTCCCGCTCTTTCTTTTATTTTTTCTTATATAACTTTTTGGGAGAAGCGAATTCCCGTACATTCGTCGGGGAAGAAATCTGCGTGTGGGTGGTCAAATAGGGGAGACGAAGATTCTTAGAATGAACTTGTAGTCCACACCGTTGCAATAAAGACATTTAACAATAAAACATAGAAAAGGCGACTAAAGTATTTACATATATATAAAAGCATATGTTTACATCCAATTAAAATTATAAAAATAAATTTAATTAAACCTCTATTTTACATTTCAGTGTAATTCAGGAATAATATTTTTGTTCTCGTTTTTATTTATTTCTTTATTATTATTATTATTATTATTATTATTTAATTCAATCCTCACAACAGGCACCTCACCAAAATCGATTATAGAAGTTCGCAAAATCACAAAGAGAAAAGTCACTTGAAGGAGAGGTATGTAGTACGAGCAGAAGCAAGGAAAAAATAATAAAAAACAGGGTAAAACCCACTTAAGGGAAAAAAAAGGATCCTTTCAGATACCATACAAATTTAGCTTAAAACTTAGATGAAAACGTGCGTAGATTTAAATTAGATATTTTAACGGAAATACCTGAGCAAAAAAACTCAAATAAAGAGTCTTAAAAGTAAGAAAGACCTCAATCTTGAGGCACCTAACCATGAGAAGGCACGTATTAAAATATATAAGATACAGTGAGAGGTAAACACTTACAGGGTTAAATTAATTATAGAGGTTAGTAGAGTAATAAAAAGGGGTTAGAAAAACAAAGTTTTGATTTTTTTTTTTTTTTTTTTTTTTTTTTTTTTAAGTTAAGGAATTAAATATGTGATATGCAAGACATTAAACCGAGCAACAATAACATGCAACAGGTGAATAACAGTTAAATAAGTTTAAAGGTGAAAACAGATAAAGAAATGCCTCGAACTAGAGGCACCGCACCAGATGACAATGAGAAAAAGTTAAACAATTATTCTTCTATATGAAAGTCAAGATCAGTCGCTAAATTGTCGAATTCGGTTATGATTATTTTCATTTTGGTAAACGGATTGTCAATATTTTTTAATTCTAGAAGCGATATTTTTTTCATACATTTAATAATTTAGTGAAATTTTAACAATTGTCGAATATCTTTAAATGTTTTGAGCATTTCCTGAAGATCAGACTTACATGAATTTTGAGTGGATTGAGCAGGCGGTTTAGAGCTTTTATCACTAGAATTATTTGGAAGTTCAGGAAAGTCACTCAGAATATAACTATAACTATCCATAATTTACGCCCCAATTAGGGTGATGTGTGTTTGATTATTGGCAATATTTTTTTTTTTTTTTTTGGTGTTAGTGGTGTTATTTTTAGTTTTTTGGTTATATATTTTAAAGAGTGGGTGTTTAACGCATCCATTAAAATTAGCTGGGTGGTATAATCCGCAATTTATTTTACCCTTTGAAGGGCAATCTTTTGTAAGATGGTTTTTTGTAAGAGTGGGTGTCTAACAATAGCCTCCTTAACTAGATGCCTGTCGCGTTGCTCGAAAACTTGGCAACAGTTGAAGCGGTAGACAGCACCACCTGGTACAGATTGCGGGACTTTTTTATTCAACTGTCACCAATAACTTTAAAAAGTGATATATGATATATATAATCGAGGTTTCTTCGATTTTATTCGGCTTTATGTATATCAAATGCCACTTTTAAAAATTTTGGTGGCTATTGAATAAAAAAATTGCGCAATCTGTACCAGGTGGCGCTGTCTACCGCTTCAACTATTACCAAGCTTCAGAGCCACGCGACAGGCATCTATTATAGGAGGCTATGGTTTTACGCATCCATTAAAATTAGCTGGGTGGTATAATCCGCAATTGGCACGGGTGGACTTTATTTTACCCTTTGAAGGGCAATCTTTTGTAAGATGGTTTTTTGCGCATTTAACGCAGCTGGGGGTAAAGTCAGAAACCTCCGAGGAGTGACCAAACCCTTGACAAGAATGGCATTGTTTAACTTGATATTTGGAGCGGAAGTGACCAATTTTAACACTAGTGTAGAGAATATTGTTAATTAAAAAAATTTCTTCAAATTTATCCCGTGGGGTTACATTAAACATATAAAACGGTATAGGAGCTCCGGATTTTCTTTCATAAGAAAACAATAGTCTCCTAAACTAGATGCCTTCCGCGTGGCTCGGAAACTTGGCAACAGTTCAAGCTATAGACAGCGCCGCCTGGTGCAGATTGCGCGACTTTTTTATTCAACTGTCACTAATAATTTTAAGAAGATATGATATAAATAATCGACGTTTCTCGATTTTATTCGCCTTTTATGTATATCGAAAACCACTTTTAAAAATTTTTGGTGTCTATTGAATAAAAAAGTCTTACAATCTGTGCCAGGTGACGCTGTCTACTGCTTGAACTGTTGCCAAGTTTCCGAGACACGCGAAAAGTATCTAGTTTAGGAGGCTATGAGCACACTGTGCATTCTGTAAATTATCTTCGAGGTTTCCTTTTTTTATATATATATATACATATATAATCAGTATTTCTGTTCTTTCTTTCCGGAGTGAAACTTAATAAATAATATGTATTTCGTGGTAGATTATAATTTATTTTTTCTAAATATATATAGACAGACCCCTAATACATTTTCGCTTGTAACTCTGTCAAAATTTGATTTAAAGTATATAAATAGGAATTTCTCTGAACTGTCTTGATGAAACTGCCTCTGACTGCCCATTTGAATATGATATCACAAACCCCTGAAAAATAATGAAGTTGAAGCCTCTTTTAATATGTAGATGACCCCTTAAAAAAAATCTAACTATACCATTATAAACTAGATGTGTGATAAACTAGATGTTTCTAAAGTAGCAGCCGCATGATTTTACGATAATGCACGGCGAATATAGGTAAAGGGGAGGGGGGGGTGAGGTTTTTTTTTTTTTTTTTTTTTTTTTGCTGACTGTACAGTCGAGGGGAAAAAATGCAACATTCGCTGTTATTTCGTTATTAATTGATGCGGAAAAATCTAATAAATATCATTGAATAGGAAATTAAGTGCACTTTTTGAAAGTGACGTATAATTTTGAATTTTCTTAGTTTCTTCCATGTTTTTTACAACTAGTTTTTCGTGATTTAATATTGGTCAATCACCCATATTCCGCGTAATTCTATTGGCTGATCATCCTAAACTGAATCAGTTCCCTTCTTCAGGGTTCTAGATATTCAGATGGAGGTGAGCGGTGGTTTTAATCACCGCATTCACTCCCTAAGCTCCCGTAGTGCTGATGATGATTATGATAAACACACATTGGAAATAGATACCTGAAAAATTCAAAAATTTACAAAGATCTTCGTACCGTTTCCTTCCTTCAAAGAGTTAAACAATTATATGAATTTTTTTACAATACTCTCAACAGCCTTCCTAATGAGACCTTTTCGGGGTTGCCTGATTATGAGATCTCCTCTCCATCCAACCAGAAGCGTCCTCGCTTCGCTTTAATTTTAGATACGTAATTCATTGTTTTTTTCTTCCTATATTATTAAACCATTATTCTTGGAGTAACCTACCGCAAATACCTCCTACTGCTGATATATTTGTTCCACTGTCGGATTCAGTGCCTATTGGTTAGACCAGAACCGAAAAGACTGCGCTGTGTCACTGACAACTCTAACTTTCTACAAAAAAAAAAAAAAAAAAATTAGAAACCGCTGCAAATTTCTTTCTTTTTTTTCTGTTCTTTTTCTTTTTCTTTCTTTTTTTTTTTTGGACATTTTGGGCATTTTGTTTACCTGCTTACTCTCCACCTCTTGTTCCACTCATTTGGATCTGTGAGCTTCTTTCACTTTAAAATATTTCACTTTAAATATTAAATTTAATTATTTAAATAAAATAAATTTAAATTTAAATTTAAACTTTTTCTAAAGTTAAACTTAATTTAATTTTTATTTATTTATTTAACTTTTCTCACTGCAGCTTTCTTTGCATAAGCAAAATTTTCTACAGCTAAACTTTATTTTTCGGTTCTTTACAACAGCACGACAATCAACCTTAGACAGTCCGTAAAGTAATTGTCTACTAGAATGGCTATTAACGAACAATCCAGTTCCCAGTTCATTTCTTTATGCACATTCAACAGTTAGTAGCTTGCAACCATGGAATGTAGTCGTATTTTGCTATGCTCCAAAGTGTCGCCACCTACCGATGACATTTTTCACCAAATGTCATTTTCGACTTATTTTAAGTTTAATCGATGTGCTACCAGAGCCTGATTAAGGGGGAAGCACACATTATTTATACTTACACCGTTATTTTTTAACAAATACTTTCCTCCTATAATAAACACAAAATTCTCATTAAAAATTATTTTAAAAGAATTCTGGTGTCTAATAACGGTGAGTAAATTGGAATTTATCACACCGTTCATTTTTTATAAAAAATATTTCCTCGTCAAAGCGTGGAATTTCTATGACATGAAGTAAAAAATAATTGTAAAAATATTCCGGTGACAGCGGAGATAATGTGTGTTTCTCCCTTAATCAGGCTCTGTGTGCTACGCCATCCAGAGCCTGATTAAGGGGGAAGCACACATTATTTATACTTACACCTTTATTTTTTAACAAATACTTTCCTCCTATAATAAACACAAAATTCTCATTAAGAATTATTTTAAAAGAATTCTGGTGTCTAATAACGGTGAGTAAATTGGATTGTTTCACACCGTTCATTTTTTGTAAAAAATATTTCCTCGTCAAAGCGTGGAATTTCTATGACATGAAGTATAAAATAATTTTAAAAATATTCCGCTGACAGCGGAGATAATGTGTGCTTCTCCCTTAAACAGGCTGTGACGCCGTCTATTGTTACTAAGTGTTACTAAACTTCTTAACGGGCATTTTCTCGCAACGTAGACCGCTCCTACCGCCAATTCTGATTGTCTGAGAGCTTTTTTAAGCATTTTCATTCAGGTCAAAGCATTTTTTGACCAAAATTGTTTTTTTTTAATCTTTTATCATAATTTTAAGGGTTTTTTTATTGATTTTCTCAGCTTTTCTTGACTAAAAAATGCAGAAAATAATAATTTTATGACAAATGTAAATGAGATTAATGGACATGTCGTCTCTACTGACGTAATAATCTCACAACTTGTTTCGGAGGCCATTGAACCCGATTTTCAACGGCTTTTTCGCCAAAAAACGACCGATATTTCTGAAATATCAACTATACTTGAGGAATTTCTGCAATGCACCGATCTAACCACTGTCACTTTCCACCAGCAAATGACAGATCGAGTGGACAATATCGACTTGGAACAGCTGATGAGTTACTTATGCATTGATTCTTTTCGTGCTATTTCTGAACCATGTTTTTAGTCTTTAACTAAATGAAGTCTTTTTCAAAAATTCTTTAATGATCTGAAAAAAAATAATGTTAACGATATCTTAAACCATCTCAGTGGAGGTAATTTCAGCGTTATTAACGCTAGCAAACGGTAAGAACCCCCCCCCCCCCCCCCCGAAAAAAAAAAAAATAAATAAATACCGATACTAATGAAATTTTAACTAGCTAAACATTTGCTTCTCTCGAGATGGATTCTTATAATCAGGAAATTAATAATGATGACGAAATGGAAAATTCTAGCATCGACAATAATTCAGAAGGACCAAAAATTCCTAAACAAAACCCCTTTTTCATTGAGTTTAATATCAACTGGAGCATTCTGACAAAAGACATTTCCAATCAACGTGTTAAAAAAAACTTTAATAAAATTATCCGGACAATTGCTTAAAGTGAATTGTAAAAATAGTGATAGCATCAGAAAAGTACAAAATTACCTTGGTGAAAAAGAACTTAAATTTACCACGCTTAATCCTGTAAACCGAAGGCCCAAAAAAGTCTGTGTACGATGCATGGCTCGTTACACAGACCAAATTATCATTATTGAAGGTTTCTCCGAATACGGCTTCGTAGCAACACGAGCCGCTATGTTAAAAAACAAAAAACTGCAAAGCTATGCCACTTTATATGTGCAATATATTGCCAAGAAAATACTTCTGGCAAATTCACAATATCACAAATTTTTCCTGTATTGATGTAACCATTGAAAAATTCAAATCAAACCCAGTTAAGCAGTGTTATCGCTGCCAAATTACGGACACACGGGGTCACACTCAGGTGTGTCAAGCGCGTTAAAGGCAATCTTTCCAAAGATTGTCCCCTTAAGGATCAAATCCTTCCTAAATGTGACAATTGCGACGAAGATCACACCGCTACCTTCAGGGGGTGTACTGAAAACTCTTTAAACATCAAGAAAAAAAATAGCTAGCATAAATCTAAACCAAATGAGCCAACAAATAATAAAGTTCCTCTCCTGGAGAGTTACCAACTTTCGGAGAATTTTAAAGGAAATCTCAATACCAAACCCAAAACTAATCTTAACAAAACGGAAACTGAAACCTCTAACGATAAAACTGCTAACACCAACACTACCGCTGATACCTCGTCAGCATCTGCACATGAAACTAATGAAAGTAATTGTAACACACAAGACCAAGTTAATAATACTGATAATAAAATAATAACCAAGATTTTGAAAACATCACTAGTGAACTGGTTGAACTTTTCAGCACATTCAAAGAAGTAATTTTGGAAATTACTAAACTAATTGCCTTTATAAAAAAAAATAACTAACGAAATGAAAAAAATATAACAATCCATTAGTTAAGATTATTGTCATCATTAAAAAATTTGACAACTTTGCTAACGATCTTCCGAACTTCAATCATGTACAATGACACTATTTATAATCTTTTTAAACTTTTTATAATTCCTTTTTTGTTAGCCTGTATATTTCTCAGTTTTACTGCTCTAGCAGATTTTTTTTTTTTTTTCTGCAGTTACACTTTATTAACTACAGACTCAATTAAAAAAAGCACTGGCCATAAAATAACTGAGTACTAGGCAGGCCATCAATGACAAATCCAGTTCCAGTTCCAGCTTCTTAATGCTCTGAAACACGGAATTCTGCTTGAACTCACTTTTTTAAAGAATACTGAATTGGTTGACTCTAAAACAACCTTGCAAGCTTTTTACATATTCTGGTGGAGGTAAGCCGTGGTCTCGATCACCGCAGGTACTCCTGAACTACTCACGATAATGATGATTATATGCACTCAAGATGGTACGCTAAATGCTACCGAACCAGTTGTCTGGTTTAATATTATTTATTTTTGGCTTTCCAGTCGTTGTTATTTGCCTTGTTCTTATATGTCTTTAGTGTTTTATGTTATTTATCAATTAGTAAAATATATACACTTATCCAAAATAATTAGCTTTATTTTACTGCTAAAGTTTTTAAAGATTCGCAGCGGCCGTGAACAGTTTTCAAATAAACTGAAATTTGTTACAGCAATCTATTGTCAAAATATATCGTTAGTTAGTTTTATGAATAAAGAATATTCACTTTGACTGCAGGGCTGCCACAGGCAATTTTCTTTTCCTTATACAAACACACACACATATATATATATATATATCAAGTAATCAGCACATCCTACCTGTTTTCCGGCTGACCCGCGTGATTAAAATACCAATTCTGAAAGAAGTTTAAATATAAAACAGTGATTAAAATATTATATATAATAAATAAACTCGAGAAAAATACTAGTGTCTGTATATTATTTATCTGCAGGTATATGTTTACCTGGTTTTAACCATCCTAAAAAGTCTTTTGGTTATATTGCTGCAAAAACAGATTTTCTTATATGTATTATGTGATTAAAATAAATGTATAAACAGAAAAAAAGTAGTCACCCCCCCCCCTCCACAAACACACACACCTAATTTCGCGGAAAATTATCGTAGAAACAAGCGGCTGGTATCGATCAATCTGTAATAACGTCTACTTTGGTTAGAAAGAGTGAACAACCAAGACGCGCACCTCACTTCCGGTTTAGAGGTATACGCTGAAAGCGTACTCGACCAGCAAAACACAGATCATAACTCTCCAGCGACCCGGCGGGGAGTGTCATGGGCCCAGAGGAGCCCGCGGGAAGGGAAGACCCACAAAATCGCAAGCAAACTAGCTGCTCTCCGGCGGGTGTGCTAGGCCGGGTGCTGGATCTCACTTGATCCTATTAGAGGAACAAGGCCAGCGGTGAAGAGTAGGTGACAATTACAAGTAGGACAGCACCAACGCCCAGAGCCTGATTAAGGGGGAAGCACACATTATTTTTACTTACACCGTTATTTTTTAGCAAATACTTTCCTCCTATAATAAACACAAAATTCTCATTAAAAATTATTTTTAAAGAATTCTGGTGTCTAATAACGGTGAGTAAATTGGATTGTTTTACACCGTTCATTTTTTATAAAAAATATTTCCTCGTCAAAGCGTGGAATTTCTATGACATGAAGTAAAAAATAATTGTAAAAATATTCCGGTGAGAGCGGAGATAATGTGTGCTTTCCCCTTAATCAGGCTCTGCCAACGTCTCGTGCCATCGAAACTGCCCGCAACATAACACATCACCTATTACTTTTCGAGCGACGAGTGGGTATAGCCTCCTTGCCAGAGAGACATAGAGCACAATCGACGTGGAGAACTACCTGTCCACCCGCCAAGCTTCTTGCCCACGCCACCTCGTTAGTTCACCGCCGTAGCGGCTATCCGGGGGCACCACTGGGAGGTGAGGCGGCATGCGCATGTAAGACCGCTACCAGAGTGGCAGCGCGTCTCACGGCCCCCTTTGGTTAGAAAGAGTATAGTTATATTGTACATCCATTTGTAGTATGAATCTGAATATAAAAAATTTTGCTCTGAAATATTGTAACTCGGGAGAATACCGTTCACAGACGGACCTTACTCTCATAAAGACCAAAGCATGCGGTTGCGAAAATGTTAATATTCCATAAAACGGAGATACTGTTCAAAATTATTACTACTTTGAGTGACAGGTCACACCTTTATACGTTTCTCTCAAACAGCAAATTATTTCATTAATTCGTGATTAAATAACTGAAATTTTGTCATTAACAATAAAGATGGTAAATTTCTCCCCTTTATATATGCTAGAGTTCAATAATACGTCGAACAAACGAAAAATGAGGAAATAAAAAATATTTTTTAAAGTAAAGTATTGTTTCAGAAAAAGCTAGAGGGTGGGGTTTATTATTCTTTTGGAATACCATCAAAATCCCCCCCCCCCTTGCAATGCGTTAATTTAAAAAAAATAGGATAATTTCTATAGTAAACATGCAAACCTTACTTAGAAAAATTTAAAAACAAGAAAGTTTTAATATGTAGGCGACCCCCTAAGCAAAAATTGACTGTGCATTCAGAAAAAAAAAAACCCTCCCCCCTGATTTTGCCGTAAATTGTCGTAGAAACATGTGGCTGGTGCGCCAATTAATGCGTAATAACGTCTAGTTTAAAATGGTATAGTTAGATTTTGGTTAGGGGTCGTCTAAATATTGAAACTGGCATCAACTTCAATTTTTTTCAAAGGTAACCACCATTTTTCATATTTTATTTCAATTTTTTGGATCAAATCATCGCGAAAAATGGTATAATTTGCTCAATTTTTCATAGCTGTCACAGTATGGGGATGAAAACGTTAAATAAATGTGACAAACATTAATTGATATCTTTCCAAAACATTATTATATTCAAATTCTGTTTCTTCTGTGCCTTAGAATGAAGTGACCCAAAGATATTCCATGCATATTTTTGATAAAAAAAGATTTTTTAAATTATAAAAATTATTAATAAATTCATATTTGAAAAAAATTATGAATTATGACCTATGTTAATTTTTTCACGAATAGAACGGGCATTATCAAAAACATGGGTTTCCAAATTTGCAGATCGTTCCTAACATTATTTTTTGAGTTACAGTGATATTTCATTTTTTATTGCTGTTAGGGGGCCGCCACTTTTTATAATGTGCATCCGCTGTGAGTATATATCTGTATATATTTACACGAAAAACTATTTTAATTTACCTTATGATATTCTTATTGTTTTCTAAACAACATTTCGATTTTCATTATACAAATTGGCTTATTTTTATAGAATTATCACAATTCAGGCGAGAGATTGTGAAAGAATTCTAAAAGAAATCAAGTCTCGCCTTTATAACGCTCAAACAATATTAACACTTTCGCGACCACATGCTTTTATCTTCTTGACAGTAAGGTCCGCTTCTGGGCGTTATTCTCCTATGTTACAATATTTCAGAACAAAATTTCCTATATTCATATTTATAGTACAAATGGGGGAACATTATAATTATATTCTTCCAAATTAAAATATTTCTATCCATATTATATTTTACTGAACAAATTTGAATATTCTGTATATTCTTAAGAAATGAGTTACATACAAATTTCGAAAGAAACACCCACTGGTGGAGTTACAGATTTTCAAATGACGCGAATCTACGTCGCGGTCGCGAAAGTGTTAAAAAATACTAGTTTATATATTCGTATTTGACTTTATATGTGACGCTGGTATGCATAAATCTCAATGGCATTTACTATATCGAGTGCGAAAGACAAAATTTAAATGATTTAATTGCAAAATGTAAAATAATTTTGTTTTATAATGTAATGTTTTAGAAAAATGTGTAAAGGCGTGGCTTACGTTGGAAGACGTAATATACCCGATCATGAATGTTAACTCTTCGTTCTTAAATATTACATAACTTTTCCTAGTTCTATTTTAACCATCTTGTCTTTCTTTTTTTTTTTTTTTAACTTGAATACTGTAGGTGTCGTACATTTCAAGTTAAATGTTATGATTTAGGAAACGTGGTAAGGTGAGGATTATTGTTTGAAAGAGCAATACGCACTCAACAACACTTTTTTCTTCGTTTTTTAAATTAATATAGTTAATTTCTATTAAATTAATTTTTTTTAAATTAATTTTTTTATAATTAATTTTTATTAACTTTTATGAGATTTTTTAAAACGAGTTTTCTGTTTTAATCTTGTGACATTTTCGCATCCTTTTAGTGTACCGTTTGTAAGTTAGTGCTATTTAAATTTGATCACATTACGTAACATAATAAAATATTAAATTTTTATTAAATATTTTTTTTAATACAGAGTAAAATAGTGGATTTTTTTTTTTCTTTTAGTTTATATTAGGAGGACCGGAATATAATGTCGTTTTGAATTAAAATACTGATATCTTAAATTTATCCTGGATAAAATTTAAGATATTCTTCGGTAACTTATAAGATGGTTATTTGTAAAGTACCATGTAAACACTGTTAAACAAAAATTTCCGGTTTCATTTTATTAATTGAAAACGACATTATTTTCCGGTCCCCCTAATAAAATCTATTATTGAAACAAAGCGCAATATTATTTATTTTATATTTTCTACTCATCGCGTAAAATTCACATTTATTATGGAAATAGAAGTTAAAACAAAGCAATAAGTCTTAGTAGTTTTAAAGATATAGAACTTGCACATTTAAAATTAAGAATTCAAGTACAGCAGACAACGGTATAAAGGGGGGATATTCGTTCTGGGCAATAGGAAATCGTTTTATGAGGGACATACCTTATCAATTTATGCAAATTCAGTCCAATACTGAAAATTTTTATTTTATTTAATTTACTGTTTTGTTTTGTTTTTATTTTTTTCTACGTAAGTTATCGATGTTTACCATACAAATTAGACTATTTTTGTAAAATTAACGCATTGCAGGAGGGAAATTTTAAAAGCATTCCTAAATAACAATAAAGCCCACCCTCTGGTTTTTTCTGAAACAATGCATTACTTTAAAAAATGTTTCTTGTTCCTTAACTTTAGTTTGTTTGACTCATTATAGAACTCTAGCATATATAAACGAGAGAAACTTACCGTTTCGATTGTTGATGATAAAATTTCATTTATTTAATCATGAATTTGTTAAATAATTTGATATTTTAGAGAAACGTATAAAAGCGTGGCCTATTACTGAAATTAGGAATGCTTTTGAACAATATCTCCTTTTTATTGAATATTAAATATCCTATCTCATTTTTTAGTTTAAATCTTGTTATCTATATTTTTGTATATTGTATATTGTAGGTTTGTACACCTCACGTTAAATGTAAAACTTTATGGTAGCACTTTCATGCCGGGCTTACTGTATAAAATAAAAATACACCCAACAGCAGTAGATAATTTTTTTAAATATTAAACCCCGCCCCTTTTTTCTTTTTACGGCTATTATTATTATTATCATTATTATTATTCTTTTATGTTGTTATCTAGATTTTTGTAATTCAACATTGGAGGGTTCATACGAATATAAGCTTAAGCTATTAAGAACTTAAGCTATTTAAATTCTTACGTAAAAAGTGGCGTATTAAACTATTCCACGTTTATTAAAGACGAACAATTTAATATTTTTTAATTCATAAACAAACACAGTGCATTCTGTAAATTGCGAAATTGCAAAGTTGTTGTGTTTTTACGGGCTTCCTATTTGCCAACAACTTTACGCGTTACGCCCTAGTGATTCTTGACTGGATAAATCTGTATCAGGAGCCATAATATTGAAAAGAAAAATATCGAGAAGTAGGCATGCAAGGATAAAAAAAAGTAGGAGAAGAAAGCCTAAGACATGAGGCACTGTTGCAACTAATTAAGCCTATAACACAAAACGAAAATTAGTAGGATGAAGAGAAAATCTTTTTTTTTTTTTTTTTTTTTATGGAAGTAATCTGAATACCTATAATAAAAGAAAGGAAAAATATTTTGCTTTGTAACCGATTTAAAACTAATATACAATAAGAGCAATAGCCCACGATTTTTTTACCTGAGCGAATAGTATAATTAAGAGATAAAATAAAACAGCATATGCAATGAAATCAAATTTTTTTAGAGAACAATATTTTTTTTATTTCTCTGCAAATCAAGATATAAAAACATATTTTAAAATAAAAAATCAGAAGATTCATTACCCTATAAATTAGGTTATGCTTAGGACTACTGGCGTCCTAGTTATTGTACTTTATTCTTATTATTGTTTACTTAAATTCAATTTTGACCTAAATATAATAATTGATACTATGACCATCGAAAAAGGGAAAGTAAATAAAATACCGGGACTAACCTTCCGAGGATGACGGGAATAATCGCTGGCAGTTTACCGAAAACTTCAGTGCAGTTGCGGTGAGAGGATATAAAGGATGAGAAATCGTTCCATCATTAAAATCTGATGATACTCTTGAACACTTCCATCAGAGAATGTTTCGCTGCGGCAGTATTGAAACACATGATGAAGATTTAACGCTTCCGACGATGACGGGGATCACTTGCTCTTTTTGGACAACTTCAATTCAATACAGGTGCACTGGGAAGGAATGATGCTAGGGATATCTGTCGCTTCATTCAGATGCTACTGTTGGGGGTTTTTAGTAGAGAACGCTTGGCCCAGGACAGTATTGAAACAGGTCAACGTGCATCTACATCTTTTTATGCTCTGACGCTCGAGGGATGTGGGGACCAGGTTCCCTCTCTTTCTTTTTTTTCCCTTATATATTTTTTGGGAGAAGTGAATTCACGTACATCCGTCGGGGAAGAAATCTGCGTGAGGGTGGTCGTATAGGGGAGACGAGGATTCTCAGAATGAACCTGTAGTCCACACCATTGCAATAAAGACATTTTACAAGAAAACATAGAAAAGCAACTAAAGTATTTACGTATATATAAAAGCATATGTTTACATCCAATTAAAAATAAAATAAACCTTTTTTTTTTTTTTACATTTCAGTGTAATTCTGGAATAATATTTTTGTTCTCCTTTTTTTTTATTTCTTTATTATTATTATTATTATTATTTTTTGTTTAATCCTCACAACAGGCACCTCACCAAAGTCAATTATAGAAGTTCGCAAAATCACAAAGAGAAAAGTCACATGAAGGAGAGGTACGTAGTACGAGCATAAGCAAGGAAGAAATAATAAAAAACAGGGTAAAGCCCACTTAAGGAAAAAAAAAATAGTACCCTTTCAGATACCATACAAATTTAGTCGAAAACTTAAATTTAGATGAAAACGTGCGTAGGTTTAAATTAGATATTTTAACGGAAAAACCTGAGCAAAAGCTCAACTAAAGAGTCTTGAAAGTAAGAAAGACCTCAATCTTGAGGCACCTCACCATGGGCAGACACGCATTAAATGATATAAAATACAGTGAGAGGTAAACACTTACAGGGTTAAATTAATTATAGAGGTTAGTAGAGTAATAAAAAGGGGTTAGTAAAACAAAGTTTTGATTTTTTTTTTTTTTTTTTAAGTTAAGGAATTAAATGTGTGATATGCAAGACATTAAACCGAGCAACAATAACATGCAACAGGTGAATAACAGCTAAATAAGTTTGAAGGTGAAAACAGATAAAGAAATGCCTCGAATTAGAGGCACCGCACCAGATGACAATGAGAAAATGTTAAACAATTACAATAAGTTTCTGGGTATAATCCGCAGATAAAATATATCATTCTTCCACCAGAAATTTTGTTTAACACAAAATTCTGTATTATTTTGAAGAAACAGCTTGTACAAATGGAACATCGTTTGCTAATTAAAATTTCTGGTGCAGAACTGACTTACCCGACCTGCGGATTATACACAGAAAATTACGTTATTCTTCTATATTATAGTCAAGATCATTCGCTAAATTGTCGAATTCGGTTATGATAATTTCATTTTGGTAATCGGATTGTCAATATTTTTAATTCTAGAAGCGATAATTTTTGATACATTTAATTAATTTGTGAAATTTTAACAATTGTCGAATATCTTTAAATGTTTTGAGTATTTCTTGAAGATCAGACTCAGATGAATTTTGAGAGGATTGAGCAGGCGGTTCAGAGCTGTTATCAGTAGAATATTTTGGAAGTTCAGGAAAGTCACTTAGAATATAACTATAACTATCCATAATTTCAGCCCCAATTAGGGTAGTTCGCAGTTGATTATTACCAATATATTTTGTTTTTGGTGTTAGAGGGGTTATTTTTAGTTTTTTGGTTACATATTTTAAAGAGTGGGTGTTTAACGCATCCATTAAAATTAGCTGGGTGGTATAATCCGCAATTTATTTTACCCTTTGAAGGGCAATCTTTTGTAAGATGGTTTTTTGCGCATTTAATGCATATGGGGGTAAAGACAGAAACCTCAGAGGAGAGACCAAACCTTTGACAAGAATGGCATTGTTTAACTTGATATTTGGAGCGGAAGTGACCAATTTTAACACGAATGTAGAGAATATTGTTAATTAAAAAAATTTCTTCAAATTTATCACGTGGGGTTACATTTAACATATTTTGTTTAATTTTCTTTGTTATTTTTTAAGATTTGATTCATTATCTCATGCAAAACTTTATAATTGACGGCCCCCTAAACCACTACAAAAGAAAGATTTATTTATATCTCGAAAACTAATAACTGGAATGAGCTGCATATTTGCACACCCGTATTTTTAAGCATTAGGATTCATTTTATGTAAAAATTATTTATTATATTATATTAAATTATTTATTATTATATTAAATTATTTATTATATTATATTGTAAAAATTATTCAATATATTATTATTCATAATTTTTATGAATATGAATTTTTAATATTTTTCAGAATTAAAAATATTTTTCAGAACCAAAAGTAATGATGGATTATGTTTGAGTTTCTTCACTGTATCTCGTAATATATATATATATATATATATATATATATATATATATCGATCAAGTTACTTTTTGTGAAAATATTAATAAAAGTTTGAAATATGAATTTAACCTTCAAATTTTAAACGCTTATAACTTTGTGAAAAAAAATATATAAAATGTACAACCAATATACTTTTTCGCGTTGTCGCGATCTCAGGAATTCAAATATAAAATAAAAATAGTGCCTTACCATTGGAAAAATCAAAGTTGGTGCGCGTTTTAATATGTAGGTGGCCCCCAATTCAAAATTTCAGTTCATTTTCTGAAACTACTCACAATTTCTCGTCGAATGATACCTATTACATTTTTCTACATCGATTAGCAACGAAGTTTCGTTGAGTGTTGCGCTCCCCCCCCCCCCCGACTGTACTTTGGTGGAATTGCGCAAAACTTCGAACTTACCCACTGGGGAAGGGTCAGAAAGAAGCGGATAAGTTGCTGTCAAAAGCCGAAGGCAGTGGGAACCCGGACTCCTTACGTTGCGAGCGAGGAATACATCTACCGAATACAGCGAAAACTTAGGTTATTAATTATGATATGGAACTTTGACAACTCATTAATGTATAATGTCCAGGTAAGTGGGTAAAGCCTGCTATCACATTTATAAGGCTATAAACAAAGAACTTATACTATCGGAAAGAAGGTTTGCTTCCGTAGCGATAATATGAACTCGTCTAATCACGTGACTTGATAGAATAACCATACACCAAAAGCAACTTTACAGGAAAACGGCACACTCGAATGGCGTACGGTCGCTGTGTTTTATTTTCACTATCTTGCTTGCATTGAGCAACGAACTTACGCTATCCTATAGTATAAGTTACTTGCATTACTTTCCCAATGATTAGCCTTATTTATTGCCTTATTTATTTAGCCTTACTTATTGCCTATTAGCCTAATTTATTGTACACTCAAAAGCCTTTTTCATTTTCTTGTTTTTTTTTTTTTTTTTTTTTTTTTGTTGGCTCTCTCTATATATATATTATGTATTATATATTTGTATTTCTATTTAAAAATATTTTAAAGAGGTAGAATATTTAGGAAATGTTTTATAGGAATATATTAGGAAATATATTATAAATCATTATTTGTTTCAGACATTTACACATAATACATATATAAATATGTACTGATAAAATTATTCTTATTTAATATTTTTAATATTTTTTTAATATCGTTTATTAAATAAAATATCTAAATTACAGATATTTAAAAAAATGTGTCAGGTAAATGAATAACATTATTACAATTATTACTATTTGATAACACTTAATAAAACAATTATTATTTTTATTATAAATTACCAATAAAAAAACTGCTTCAATACTTAAATGTATATTTTAATTTTTTCCTATACATATTTACAATTAATTAGAAAATGTTTTTAAAGTTTTCGGGAATTAAATATTAATACATAAATGAATAGTTGCTGCTCTAAATTCTACGCAACGGAACAAATAATGATCTTAAAAATACATAATTAATTAAAGTATCAACTATGATTAATAATGGTTAAAAATGATTAACGATAAATACCGAAGGAGGATGAAAAGTTGATGATGAAATGTAATTAGTGATTAAAGCTTAAACAATTTAAAATCCTGCACGACCGCTGAAGACAACAGAAGTCGACGAACAACGAACTTGTTTTACAATTCAAATACGGCATCCTGTGATCACATGTCACTACAACGCATGCGCATATACACAAATCTCTTTTCAAAATTCTTTCCTTGCTCCTCGCTATCAGCTAGCTCATCCTGTAAGTTAGTTTTTTGTACAGGCACACTATAAACTACGCCAGGGGGCAATAGTTATGTTTTAGCTGCAGCTGGCCTTTATAGAGTAGTAAAAATTCTTTGCTATAAACACAGAAAATCTTTTTCCTTCATCCACGGACGAACAGTGACGTCACCACTTCAATGCGAATACAAATTTATCAAGTAATCAGCAGATTCTACCTCCTACCTGTCTTCCGGCGGACCTGAGTGGTTAAAAGTACATATCATGTTTTATGTCAAGCGTTAGACAATGATTAAAATATTATACATAAGATATAAACTCGATAGAAATACTGGTGTTGTTATATTATTTATTTGCTGGAATATACTTACTTGGTTTTAACCTTCCTAAAAAGTATTTTGGTTCTATTGCTGCAAAAATGATTTCCTTATATGTATTATGTGATTAAAATAAATGTATAAACAGACAAAAAAAAAGTAGTCACCCCCCCCCCCACACATACACACACATACCTAATTTCGCGGAAATTTTTTGTAGAAACAAGCGGCTGGTACCGATCAGTCTGTAATAACGTCCACTTTGGTTAGAAAGAGTATAATTATATTGTACATCCATTTGTAGTATAAATCTGAATATAAAAAATTTTGCTCTGAAATATTGTAACTCGGGAGAATACCGCCCACAGACGAACCTTACTATCACAGGGATGGAACACGGGCGCAGAATTCATACCGGAATCTGTTTAAGAAATTTCCATACCTATAACATCGTTGATTTAAGAGGTAGAAAATTTTCTTACTTTCATAGTGGTATGAATTCTGCGCCCGTGTTCCATCCCTGCTATCATAAAGACCAAAGCATGCGGTCGTTGAAGTGTTAATATTCAATAAAACGGAGATACTGTTAAAATCATTAATCTTTTGAGTAAGAGGTCACACCTTTATACGTTTCTCTCAAACACCAAATTATTTCATTAATTCGTGATTAAATAACTGAAATTTTGTCATCAACAATCAGAAAGGTAAATTTCTCTCGTTTATATATGCTAGAGTTCAATAATGCGTCGAACAAACTAAAAATAAGGAAACAAAAAACATTTTTTTTAAAGTAAAGTATTGCTTCAGAAAAAGCTAGAGGGTGGGGTTTATTATTCTTTTGGAATACCATCAAAATTTCCCCCCAGCAATGCGTTAATTTTAAAAAAAAAATAGGTTAATTTCTATAGTAAACATGCAAATCATACTTAGAAAAATTTAAAAACAAGAAAGTTTTAACATGTAGACGACCAACTAAGCAAAAATTGACTGTACATTTAGAAAAAAAAAAAATTCCCCTCCCTAATTTTACCGTAAATTGTCGTAGAAACATGCGGCTAGTGCACCAATCAATGTGTAATAACGTCTAGTTTAAAATGGTATAGTTAGATTTTGGTTAGGGGTCGTCTAAATATTAAAACTGGCATCAACTTCAATTTTCTTCAAAGGTAACCCCAATTTTTCATAATTTATTTAATTTTTTTGGATCAAATCATCGCGGAAAATAGTATAGTTTATATATTTTGCTGAATTTTTCATAGAGTTAGAAGCTGTCACTGCATGGGGATGCTAACGTTAAATAAATGTGACAAACATTAATTCATATCTTTATAAAACATTATTATATTCAAATTCTGTTTCTTCTGTGCCTTAGAATGAAGTAACCCAGAGATATTCCATGCATATTTTTAATAAAAAAACATTTTTTGAATTATAAAAATTATTAATAAATTCATATTAAAAAAAATTATGAATTATGACCTATGTTAATTTTTGCACGAATAGAAAGGGCATTATCAAAAACGTAGGTTTCAAAATTTACAGATCGTTCCTAACATTTTTTTTTTTTTTTTTTTTTTGAGTTACAGTGATATTTCATTTTTTATTGTTGTTATGGGGCCGTCACTTTTTATAATGTGCATCCGCTGTCAGTATATATCTGTATATATTTTCACGAAAAACTATTTTAATTTACCTTATGATATTCTTATTGTTTTCTAAGCAACATTTCAATTTTCATTATACAAATTGGCTCATTTTTATAGAATTATCACAATTCAGGCGGGACATTGGGAAAGAATTCTAAAAGAAATCAAGTCCCGCCTTTATAACGCTCAAACAATATTAACACTTTCGTGACCACATGCTTTTGTCTTCTTGACAGTAAGGTCCGCTTCTGGGCGTTATTCTCCTATGTTACAATATTTCAGAACAAAATTTCCTATATTCATATTTATATTACAAATGGACATACATTATAATTAAATTCTTCTTTATCAAAATATTTCTATCCATATTATCTTTGACTGTACAAATTTGAATATTCTGTATATTCTTAAGAAATAAGTAACATACAAATCTCGAAAGAAACACCTACTGGTGGAGTTACAGATTTTCAAATGACGTGAATCTACGTCAGCGGTCGCACAAGTGTTAAAAAAAAGCTACTATATATATTCGTATTTGACTTTATATGTGACGCTGGTATGCATAAATTTCAATGGCATTTACTATATAGAATGCTTAAGACAAAATTTAAATGATTTAATTGCAAATATGTAATATAATTTTGTTTTATAATGTAATGTTTTAGAAAAATGTGTAAAGGCGTGGCTTACGTTCCAAGACGGAATATACCCGATCATGAAATGTTAACTCTTCGTTCTTAAATATTACATAACTTTTCCTAGTTTCTCACTGCTAAAAATCTATTTTAACCTTGTTTTTTTTTTTTTTTACTTGGATATTGTAGGGGTCGTACATTTCAAGTTAAATGTTATGATTTGGGAAACACGGTAAGGTGAGGATTATTAACGCATTGCAGGAGGGAAATTTTAAAGGCATTCCTAAATAACAATAAAACCCACCATCTGGCTTTTTCTGAAAGAATACATTACTTTAAAAAATGTTTCTTGTTCCCTAACTTTAGTTTGTTTGACTCATTATAGAACTCTAGCATATATAAACGAGTGAAACTACCGTTTGGATTGCTGATGATAAAATTTCATTTATTTAATCATGAATTTTTTAAATAATTTGATATTTTAGAGAAGCGTATAAAAGCGTAACCTATTACTGAAAATAGGAATACTTTTGAACAATATCTCCTTTTTATTGAATATTAAATATCACTTTCTCATTTTTTTTGTTTAAATCTTGTTATCTATATTTTTGTATATTGTAATTGTAGGTTTGTACACCTCAATTTAAATGTAAAACTTTATGGTAGCATTGTCATGCCGAACTTACTGTATAAAATAAAAATATACCCAACAGAAGTAGATAATTTTTCTTAAATATTAAACCCCGCCCTTTTTTTTCTTTTTATGGCTATTATTATTATTACCGTTATTACTATTCTTTTATCTTGTTATCTAGATTTTTGTAATTCAACATTGGAGGATTCATACGAATATAAGCTTAAGCTATTAAGAACTTAAGCTATTTAAATTCTTACGTAAAAAGTGGCGTATTAAACTATTCCACGTTTATAAAAGACAAACAATTTATTATTTTTTAATTCATAAACTCTCAGTGATTAACAAACATTCATAAACAAACATTTTTCTCGGTGCATTCTGTAAATTGCGAAATTGCAAAGTTGTTGTGTCTTTACTGGCTTCCTAGTTGCCAACAACTTTACGCCCTGGTGATTCTTGACTGGATAAATCTGTATCAGGAGCCATAATATTGAAAAGAAAAATATCGATAAGTAGGCATGCAAAATAAAAAATAAGTAGGAGAAGAAAGCCTAAGACATGAGGCACTGTTGCAACTAATTAAGCCTATAACACAAAACGAAAATTAATAGTCCGAAAAGAAAATCTATTTTCTTTTACGGAAGTAATCTGCATACTTATAATAAAGGAAAGGAAAATATATTGCTTTGTAACCGATTTAAAACTAATATACAATAAGAGCAATGGCCCACGATCTTTTTACCTGAGCGAATAGTATAATTAAGAGATAAAATCAAGCAGCATATGCAATGAAATCATATTTTTTTAGAGAACAATATTTTTTTATTTCTCTGCAAATCAAGATATAAAAACATATTTTAAAATAAAAAATCAGAAGATTCATTATCCTATAAATTAGGCTATTCTTAGGACTACAGGCGTCCTATTTATTGTACTTTATTCTTATTAGTGTTTATTTAATTCAATTTTGACCTAAATATAATAATTGATACTATGACTGCCGAAAAAGAGAAAGTAAATAAAATAACGGGACGAACCTTCCGAGGATGACGGGAATAATCGCTGGCACTTTACCGAAAACTTCAGTGCAGATGCGCTGGGAGGATATGAGGATGAGAAATCGTTCCATCATTAAAATCTGA
This sequence comes from Salticus scenicus, assembly GCA_963930645.1. Classification (NCBI taxonomy): domain Eukaryota; kingdom Metazoa; phylum Arthropoda; class Arachnida; order Araneae; family Salticidae; genus Salticus; species Salticus scenicus. Next base: position 101,033,142 of record OZ005659.1, on the reverse strand, counting down.
TGATACTCTTGAACACTTCCATCAGAGAATACTTGGCTGCGGCAGTATTGAAACACATGATGAAGATTTAACGCTTCCGTCGATGTCGGGGATCACTTGCTCTTTTTGGACAACTTCAATTCAATACAGGGGCTCTATTCTCGTGTAGTCGTTACGCGGAAACCGGTTGTTGTGAAGCGAGACAACGACGATTTGCTATTCTCCCTCTTATTGTTTACAGTCGTTAAGTTACCGACAGCTAGGAGGCAGTTGTTCAGCTCAATGATCGTCGTTTATCACAATGAAAATGGGCGCGTCTGTATAATGTTTTAGTTTGCTCAGTTAAAGGGACATTTCACATTTTCCACCATTGAAAACAGGTTGTCATCATCGCTATTCACAAAATTCCCCTCCCAAAACGAATTACGAATGACCCCTTGCAACTGATTGGTTTAAAATGTCACCCTTGAACGCGAGCGTTTCTTATCCCACTCAAGATAACAACGACAGACCAGAATAGCACTTAACCGGAAGATGGTTATTACGGTGGGTAGAACAGTAGTTAAAAACTGTCGTTAACGGTTACAAGTGGTGGTTAATAGGCAACTAGACGAGAATAGAGCCCCTGGTGCACTGGGAAGCAATGATGCTAGGGATATCTCTCGCTTCATTCAGATGCTACTGTTGGGCATTTTTAACGGAGAACGCTTGGCCAGGAGAGTATTCAGACAGGTCAACGTGCATCTACACTTTTTTATGCTCTGATGCTCGAGGGATGCGGGGACCAGGTTCCCTCTCTTTCTTTTTTTTTTTCCTTATATATTTTTTTGGGAGAAGCGAATTCCCGTACATCCGTCGGGAAAGAAATCTGTGTGTGGGTGGTCAAGTAGGGGAGACGAAGATTCTCAGAATGAACATGGGGCTCTATTCTCGTCTAGTTGCCTATTAACCACCACTTGTAATCGTTAACGACAGTTTTTATCTACTGTTCTACCCACCGTAATAACAATCTTCCGGTTAAGTGCTATTCTGGTCTGTCGTTGTTATCTTGAGTGGGAGAATAAACGCTCGCGTTTGAGGGTGACATTTTAAACCAATCAGTTGCAAGGGGTCATTCGTAATCCGTTTTGGGAGGGGAATTTTGTGAATAGCGATGATGACAACCTGTTTTCAATGGTAGAAACTGTGAAATGTCCCTTTAACTGAGCAAACTAAAACATTATACAGACGCGCCCATTTCTATTGTGATAAACGACGATCATTGAGCTGAACAACTGCCTCCTAGCTGTCAGTAACTTAACGACTGTAAACAAGCTCGAATGAGAATAGCAAATCGTCGTTGTCTCGCTTCACAACAACCGGTTTCCGCGTAACGACTAGACGAGAATAGAGCCCCTGTAGTCCACGCCGTTGCAATAAAGACATTTTACAATAAAACATAGAAAAGGCAATTAAAGTATTTACATATATATATAAAAGCATACGTTTACATCCAATTAAAAATATAGAAAAAAAAAAAACCCTCTATTTTACATTTCAGTGTAATTCTGGAATAATATTTTTGTTCTCATTTTTATTTATTTCTTTATTATTATTATTACTATTATTTTTATTCAATCCTCACAACAGGCACCTCACCAAAGTCGATTATAGAAGTTCGCAAAATCACAAAGAGAAAGTCACATGAAGGAGAGGTATGTAGTACGAGCAGAAGCAAGGAAGAAATAATAAAAAACAGGGTAAAGCCCATTTAAGGAAAAAAAAAAAGGATCCTTTCATATACCATACAAATTTAGCCTAAAACTTAAATTTAGATGAAAACGTGCGAAGGTTAATTATATGTTTTAACGGAAATACCTGAGCAAAAAACTCAACTAAAGAGTCTTAAAAGTAAGAACGACCTCATTCTTGAGGCACCTCACAATAATAAGACACGTATTAAAAGATATAAGATACAGTGGGAGGTAAACACTTACAGGGTTAAATTAATTATTGAGGTTAGTAGAGTAATTAAAAGGGGTTAATAAAACAAAGTTTTTATTTTATTTTATTTTATTTTATTTTTTAAGTTAAGGAATTAAATATGTGATATGCAAGACATTAAACCGAGCAACAATAACATGCAACAGGTGAATAACAGTTAAATAAGTTTAAAGGTGGAAACAGATACCTCGAACTAGAGGCACCGCACCAGATGACAATGAGAAAATGTTAAACAACTATTCTTCTATATTAAAGTCAAGATCATTCGCTAAATTGTCGAATTCGGTTATGATTATTTTCATTTTGATAATCGGATTGTCAATATTTTTAATTCTAGAAGCGATATTTTTTGATACATTTAATTAATTTGTGAAATTTTAACAATTGTCGAATATCTTTGAGTATTTCCTGAAGATCAGACTGAGATGAATTTTGAGAGGATTGAGCAGGCGGTTTAGAGCTGTTATCAGTAGAATTATTTGGAAGTTCAGGAAAGTCACTTAGAATATAACTATAACTATCCATAATTTCCGCCCCAAGTAGGGTGGTTCGCGGTTGATTATTACCAATATTTATTTATTTATTTTTTTTTTTTTATTATTTATTTTTTTTTTTTTGGCGTTAATAGGATTAGTTTTAGTTATTTGGTTTTGTATTTTAGAGAGTTGGTGTTTAAAGCATCCATTAAAATTAGCTGTGTGGCATAATCCGCAATTGGCACAGGTGGACTTTATTTTACCCTTTAAAGGGCAATCTTTTGTAAGATGGTTTCTTGCGCATTTAACGCACCTGGGGGTAAAGTCAGAAACCTTCGAGGTGTGATCAAACGCTTGACAAGAATGGCATTATTTAACTTCATGTTTGGAGCGGAAGTGATCAATTTTTACACTAGTGTAGAGATTGTTAATGAAAAAAATTTCTTCAAATTTATCACGTGGGGTTACATTTAACATATAAAGGGGTATAGGAGATCCGGATTTTCTTTCATAAGAAAACCACAGTCTCCTAAACTAGATGAATTCCGCGTGGCTCGGAAACTTGGCAACAGTTCAAGCTGTAGACAGCGCCACCTGGTACAGATTGCGCGACTTTTTTATTCAACTGTCACTAATAATTTTAAGAAGTAATATATCATATAAAATATAAAAAATCGACGTTTCTTCGATTATATTCGCCTTTTATGTATATCGAAAACCACATTTAAAAATTTTTCAGGGCTATTGAATAAAAAAGTCGTACAATCTCTACCAGGTGACGCTGTCTACCGCTTGAACTGTTGCCAAGTTTTCAAAACAAGCAAAAAGCACCTAGTTTAGGAGGCTATGAGCAAACACAAAACATTCAGTAAATTACCTTCGTGTTTTTTTTTTTTTTTTTGTTGTTTTGTTTTGTTTTGTTTTGTTTTATAATCAGTATTTCTGTGCTTTCTTTCCGGTGTGAAACTTAATAAACAATATGTATTTCGTGGTAGATTTTAATTTATTTTTTCTATATACGTAGACAGACCCCTAATACATTTTCGCTTGTAACTCTGTCAAAATTTTATTTAAAGTATATAAATAGGACGAATGATGAAACTGCCTCTGACTGCCAATTGGAATATGATATCAAAAATAGGGGTTACCCCTGAAAAAAAAATGAAGTTGATGCCTCTTTTAATATGTAGATGACCCCTTAAAAAAAATCTAACTATACCATTATAAACTATATGTGTTATTACAGATCGATTGGTAGTAGCCGCATGTTTTTACGATAATTTACGGCGAATGTAGGTGGCGGGGGGGGGGGGGTGAGTTTTTTTTTTTTTTTTTTTTTGCTGATTGTACAGTCGAGGGGGAAAAATGCAACATCCGCTGTTATTTCGTTATTAATTGATGCGGAAAAATCTAATTGATATCATTCAATAGGAAATTAAGTGCACTTTTTGAAAATGACGTGGAATTTTGAATTTTCTTAATTTCTTCCATGTTTTTCACAACTAGTGTTTCGTGATTTCCTATTGGTCAATCACTCATATTCCGCATAATTCTATTGGCTGATCATCCTAAACTGAATCAGTTCCCTTTTCTATATATAAGGGCACTTCTCCCTCATTTCCTTAAAAACGCACTTTTTCATCATATCATCACGCCTAGCTTCTGTTGAGCTCAACTTAGTTGAAGATTACCGAATTGTTTGATCCTGCAATCCATCTTCAGGCTTCTACATACTCAGGTGGATGTAAGCGATGGTTTTAATCACTGCAGGCACTCCCTAAGCTCCCGTGGTGATGATGATGATGATGATATATACGCAGTGGAAATAGATACCTCAAAAATTCAACCATTCACAAAGATCTTCGTACCGTTTCCTTCCCTCAAAGAGTTAAACAATTATCTGAAATTTTTTACAATACTCTCAACAACCTTAATAATGAGATCTTCTCGGAGTTGCCTGATTATGAGATCTCTTCTCCATCCAACCAGAAGCGTCCTCGCTTCACTTTAATTTTAGATACGTAATTCATTGTTTTATTTTTCCTATCGTATTAAACCATTACTCTTGGAGTAACCTATTGCAAATACCTCCTACTGCTGATATATTTGTTCCACTGTCGGATAGATTGTGACCAGTAAGTCATGGCCCGTAGCAAGGGCATTTTTCAGCGCCTGCTGGTTTGACCAGAACCGAAAAAACTGCGCTGTGTCACTTGCAACTCTGATTTTGTACAATAATAATAATAATAATAATAAGAAGAATAAGAATAACAAACCGCTGCAAAGCCCTTTCTTTCTCTTTTTTTTCTTTTTTTGGACATTTTGGGCCTTTTGTTTACCTGCTTATTCTCGACCTCTTGTTCCACTCATTTGGATCTGTGAGCTTCTTTAACTTTAAAATATTTCATTTTAAATATTATATTTAATTATTTAAATAAAATAAATTTTAATTTAAATTTAAACTTTTTCTAAAGTTACACTTAATTTAATTTTTATTTATCTATTTATTTATTTAACTTTTCTCATAACAGCTTTCTTTGCATAAGCAAAATTTTCTGCAGCTAAGCTTTATTTCTGGGTTCCTTATAGCACACGACAATCAAACTTAGACAGGCCGTAAAGTAATTGTCTACTAAAATGGCTGTTAACGAACAATCAGTTGCCAGTTCATTTCTTTAAACACAATCAACAGTCAGTAGCTTGCAACCATGGGATGTAGTCGTATTTTGCTATGCTCCAAAGTGTCGCCACCTAGCGATGACATTTTTCATAAAATGTCATTTTGGACTTATTTTAAGTTTAATTGATATGCTACGCTATCTATTGTTACTAAGTGTTACTAAACTTCTTAACGGGCGATTTCTCGCACCGTAGACCGCTCCTACCGCCAATTCTGATTGGCTGAGAGCTTTTTTAAGCATTTTCGGTCAGGTCAAAGAATTTTTTGACCAAAATTGATCCTCTTTGGATCTTTTTTCACTATTTTAACGATTTTTTATTGATTTTCTCGGCTTTTCTTGCCTAAAAAAGGCAGAAAATAATAGTTTTATGACAAATGTGTATGAGATTAATGGATATGTCGTCTCTACTGACGTAATAATCTCACAACTTGTTTCGGATGCCATTGAACCCGATTTTCAACGGCTTTTTCGCCAAAAAACGACCGATATTTCTGAAATACCAACTATTCTTCAGGAATTTCTGCAGTGCACCGATCTAACCACTGTCACTTTCCACCAGCAAATGACATATCGAGTGGACAATATCGACTTGGAACAACTGGTGAGTCACTTATGCATTGATTCTTTTCGAGCTATTTCTGAACCATGTTTTGAGTCTTTAACTAAATTAAGTTTTTTTGAAAAATTCTGTAATGATGTTAAAAAAACGAAGGTTAACGATATCTTAAACCATCTCAGTGGAGGTAATTTCAGCGTTATTAACGTTAGCAAACGCAAAGAACCCCTACTCCCCACCAGAAAAAAAAAAAAAAAAAAATACCGATTTTAATGAAATTCCAACTAGCTAAACATTTGCTTCTCTCGATATGGATTCTTATAATCAGGAAATTAATAACGATGACAAAATAGAAAATTCTAGCATTGACAATAATTCTGAAAGACCAAAAATTCCTAAACAAAACCCCCTTTTCATTGAGTTTAATATAACTGGAACATTTTGGCAAAAGACATTTCTAATCAATGTGTTAAAAAACTTTAATAAAATTATCCGGACAATTGCTTAAAGTGAATTGTAAAAATAGTAATACCTTCAGAAAAGTACAAAATGACCTTGGTGAAAAACACCTTAAATTTACCACGCTTAATCCTGTAATCCAAAGGCCCAAAAAAGTCTGTGTACGAGGCATGCCTCGTTACACAGACCAAAACATCACGATTGAAGGTTTCGCCGAATACGGCTTCGTAGACGCTCGAGCCGCTGTGTTAAAAAACAAAAAACTGCAAAGCAATGCCACTTTATATGTGCAATATATTGACAAGAAAAGACTTTGACCAAATTCACAATATCACAAATCTTTCCTGTATTTATGTAACCATTGAAAGATTCAAATCAAACCCAGTTAAGCAGTGTTATCGCTGCCAAACTACGGACACACGGGGTCACACTCAGGTGTGTCAAGCGCGTTAAAGGCAATCTTTCCAAAGATTGTCCCCTTAACCCTTTGCGGCGCAGGATAATTCGGATCATTTAAATTATACTGCCACCGGAATTCATGAATTAAATTAAACTAAAAGAAATTTTAAATTTTAAGGTTAAAAAAACTGGCCTTATATGATATGTTATAAACGTAAATTTTTGCTACAAAATTTCCGGGATAAATTTTTGCAGCTGGATCTTAAATTTTGCGTCCTCGCAGCGAGGACACCGCGCGTTAAGGGGTTAAGGATCAAATCCCTCCTAAATGTGACAACTGCGACGAAGATCACACCACTACCTTCAGGGGGTGTACTGAAAACTCTTTAAACATCAAGAAAAAAATAGCTAGCGTAAAATCTAAACCAAATGAGCCAACAAATAATAAAGTTCCTCTCCATGAGAGTTACCAACTTTCGGAGAATCTCAGAGCAAATCTCAATACCAAACCCAAAACTAATCCTAAAAAAACGGAAAGTGAAACCTCTAACGATAAATCTGCTTAAACCAGCACTAACACTAACACTAACGCTGATACCTCTTCAGCAGTTACACATAAAACTCCTGAAAGCAATTGCAACACACAAGTCCAAGTTAATAATACTGATAATAAAATAATAACCAAGCCTTTGAAAACATCACTAGTGAACTGGTTGAACTCTTCAGCACATTCAAAGACGTTAAAGAAATTTTGGAAATTACTAAACTAATTGCCTTTATAAAAAAAATAGCTAACGAAATGAAAAAATGTAGCAATCTATTAGATAAGATTATTGTCATCATTAAAAAATTTGACAACTTTGCTAAGGATCTTCCTAACTTCAATCATGTACAATAACACTACTTACAATTCTCTCCTTGATCTCTCGTAGAATTGCAATTCTCTCCTTCACAGGATCAATGAACTTAGACATTTTCTTTCTAATAATCTTTCTTTTGACATATACTTCTTCAGGAAGTCTGTAACCCCACCTGCAGCATTAGAATTTCGGGATACAAACTTTATCACACGCCAAGATCGAACTCACCTTTTGGTGGTACTGCAATTTACATTAAAACACATATTACACACTACCAACATACAATTAATAACCTTAACGGCATTGATCACACTGGTATTGTCATACAATTTTCTCACTTAAATTTATATTTATCCTCGGCCTACATCAAACACGAAAGACAATATCCTATTAATATATTATATAACTTTTTCAACAGCACACGAATTGTTTTTTCGCTGGCTATTTTAACGCCCATAATACCAGATGGAATTGTGCTAGTACCACCAGCCAGGATAGATCTCTCTACAACTTCATTCATAACCAACTTCTTAGTCTCTTGCACCTAGAACTCCCACACCGTGTACTAATGCTCGTCCGTCTATCATTGACTTAGCTATCACCAAAATTCTCCCTTACCTTATTACTGCCTCTACCATTAACGATTTCAGTTTCGATCATCTGCCTATTTCTTTCAAAATAGATCTTATTAACCCATTTACCCCAATACCTTCTGTTGCTATTAACTAGAAAAAATACCATCAATACCTAACTAATATTCCTATTTCTAATAATGAAATTAATGGTCCTGATGATGTTGACACTGCAGTTTCTACCTTGCATAAATATATCAATAACGCACAAAAGCATGCTACTCTTCACTATTTAAAAAATAACAAAAAAATTCTCTTACCTAACTAGCTTCATAACTTAATTATAAATTGAAATATAATCCGCAGACTTTACCAAAATTCCCGTGACTCTTTTCTAAAGCATATCATCAATAATCTTAACAATGAAATAAATTTAATATTATTAAGGAAAAACAAAAACAAAAACAAAACAAAAAACTGGTCAAATGTCCTCTCCAACCTATCTCTGGAAGATTACTCTTTCTGGCGGATTTAAAAACGTTTAAATAATAATTATATCGCTATCCCACCTCTCAGCTACAGTAATGTTACCAACTACACCGACGATGACAAAGTAAGTGCGCTTGCCTCCTCGTAAGAGAACCAATTTTCTCCCAACAACTTCCAAGCTGACTTGGCTCATCTTAACCATCTTAACACTGAAATCAACACCTTCTCTCCATCCAGGACTCTCCCCCGGATACTAACACCCAACCATATGAAATCTTAGAGATTATTAATAAACAAAAAATCGTAAAGCACCTGGCATCGATAAGATCTCCCCTAACAGCACAAAATGTTCCAGAAATGCAACAATCATAAAACATCGAAACATTGGAAATATTTCAGAAATGTTTCGAAATGTCCAGTTTGCTTCCCGATAAGTTTAAAAGGCGTAGAAAAGTCAGCAATCATTAAAAAAAAAAAAAAAAAAAATCGGATACGTAACAAAAATGTTTCAATTACTTAACAGAATGAATATCGAAAAGTGCGAACGTTTCAGAAAGGTATCAGAGAGCATACTTAAATTTCTTACGTTTTTGAAAGAGTGTAAGCTTTTTACGACATAACTGAAACATTCTGTGCTGTATGGGTCCAGTGTTACTCTTAAAAACCTTGACATTAATTTTATACGTTTTCTAGTTCACAGTACTAATCATATATTTAAATTTCAATACTTCCCTAAAATTTGAAAAACTTCTGTTATATCGCCAATCCCTAAACCTCGTACGAATTTTTGTCGCCCGTGTTAAGAACACACTTTCACAACTTAAAAACTTCACCGCCGGCATTTTTCAAGGAACTGTCATCGGCCCCACACTCTTCAACATATACTTTAACGACATTCCACACACCAATTTAGCGATTTACGCGGACAAAATATTACTTTACATGTCTACCCACTACATCTACACCTTGCATAAATATTTGCAAGTACATATCGACGCACTCATGAACTGGTTTGCCTTATGGCGCATTCATATCACTAAAGTAAAACCTCTGCTATTTTGTTTTCCCGGAAAATAATAGACCCCAGTAGAATTGTTCTTAAAAAAACTGCCCTCCCATGGCTGGTTGAGACCAAGTACTTGGAAGTCTCAGTCTACCTTTGATCGACGGTTCACTTTTAAGAAGTACATTCTTTACACTAGAGGCAAGGCCACTGGTGTGAATAAATCGCCTGAACCTCTTCTTCGTGGCAAAACCTTATCTATAAGAAATAAATTTATACTCTACAATGCCTGCATCTTACCAATTCTTGCTTACGCTTGTTCCCTTTGGGGGGGGGGGGGGGGTGTCTGCGACTCTTCCTTCAAAATTCTGTCCGGCTCTCACAGTAGAACATTACGTCAAATTCGAGAGGGCAATAGGTTCCTACGCAACACAACTATTAGAAAAAACCTCCATACAACATCTTTTGCTCAGCGTGTTAAACACCTTTTCAAAAACTTCTTTAGTACACTTAATGACCTTCCTACTGACGTAATTACCGAAATATCTGTTTATGAGATTTTCTCTACTTCAAATGGGATGCGTCCTCACTTCTCCCTTATTTTATACACATAATTTGTTTTATCTTTCTTTATTATAAACCGTTACCTTAAGTAACCTTTATATGCTAGACTGTTTTCTAACCTCGGAAACGTTGTTGGATAGCCTATGACAGTGTAAGCCGCAGCCCATAGTAGAGGCACTTTTCAGGGTCTCCTGGTTTGAGCAGAACTGAATGGACTGTGCTGTGTCGCAGGCAACTCCAACTTCATGACAGGACTTTAGAAAAAAAAAATGTATTGGCCGCTGTAAAGCGACTTTTTTTTTTTTTTTTTTACTTTATGCTATATGTATATACAGAGAAAGTGTTCAATTCGTGAAAATTTTCGAACTCCAGTTTTCGATGGATTTACACGTTTTGGCATGTCCTGAACACGATTCGACTGTTTTTAGAAAATGTCTGTCAGTCTGTCTTTCTTTGTGTGCGTATATCACAAATTTTGTTGACGCTGTATCTCACGAACCAATGAACGAAATTTAACCAAACTTGGTATTCGTTGGAACCTAACATAAACTGGTGTTTATTAGGTTTGGGGATCATTCGCTCAACAGGTGGCGCTATGATCCCTTTTTTTTTTCAAAAATTTTAACATTTCAGTATACGACAAAATTTTATATAAATGTACATAGTGAGATTTATTTTTATTGTGTGCATTTAAAATTAATATGAATTACTGATAATAGTAGTAGTAAACTAGGAAAAATGTTTGTGCATGTGGAAGCATATCTTCCCCCAGGGGAGGGGGGGGGGGAGAACCTGCCCAGGGGTGTGTAAATTTTCAATATGGGTATCTTTCGAAAGATCTCGTCAATTCATTTAAAGCGAAAGGTTAAACCATAGATCTGTGATAATTTAAAACAAAGTTATCGATTTTCTTTTTTTACTTTCCGAACACAATAGTGAGGAAAGTATTGTAATCATGTCAAAAATCCGAATTTGAGATTTTCATGTTTCTATACGTTTCAAGGTCCCCTGAGTCAGTTTTCAATATTTTTACGATGATATATGTATGTTTGTGTGTATGTGTGTGTGTGTATGTGCGTGAGTGAACAAGCTAGCATCTAAACGCTTTGTTCGAATAAGCTGAAAGTTGGTACGTATATTGTTGTAAGTCACCATAGTACGAACCCTATTGATTTTGGTGAATCTAGCGCTTATAGTTTTATTACAGTGACACCAGGAAAAATTCTTTATCATTATGGCCTATGGGGGCAAATTTTTAAAGGTGCGATAGTGACTAAACATAGCCTCCTAAACTAGATGCCTGTCGCGTGGCTCAGAAACTTGACAACAGTTGAAGCGGTAGTCAGCGCCACCTGGTACAGATTGCGGGACTTTTTTATTCAACTGTCAGAAATAATTTTAAGAAGTGATGTATGATATAATCGACGTTTCTTCGATCCTTTTATGTATATCATATTCCCCTTTAAAAAATTATTGGTGGCTGTTGAATAAAAAAGTCGCGCAATCTGTACCAGGTGGCGCTGTCTACCGCTTCAACTGTTGCCAAGTTTCCTATTCACGCGACAGGCATCTAGTTTAGGAGGCTATGGTCTAAACGCCTTATTAATCTGAGCAAAAAAATTGTACGCATGTTATAGGTCACAGTTGCACGGACTGTATAGATTTTGGTCAATTTAGCACTTAGAGTTTTTTTACAGGGGCACAAAGAAAAATTCTTTATCATTATGGCCTACGGGACCAAATTTTTATAAGTGCGATGGCATCTAAACGCCTTATTCATTTGAGCTGAAAATTTATATGAATATTATAAATCACTGTTGCACTAACTGTAAGCATTTTAGTGAATCTAGCATTTATAGGTTTTTACAGGGTTATAACGAAAAATTCTTTATCATTATGATCTATGCGCTCAAAGTTTAAATAAAACACCGTATAATGTATGGAGAAAAATACTCGAACACTCTATTATGGTTTTCTCTCTTTTGTTTGTTTAACAACTCCTCTTTCTTTACTTTATCTACAAAACTGTTAATTACTCAATGTTCGGAAAGTCGAGTGGAGTCATTCCAGAATTTTTTCATTTTTTAATGGAGAAAAAAAAAAACTAAATAATCGCATTTATTTTGATATTGGTAGAAAATTTACTTTCTTTCGGCATTTAGTGGTATAATTCTGCTAGATAAAAATCGTCTGCATTTATAATGTAAAATAATTTAATAACTATTTTGTATTGCTTGAATTTTGTGTAAAATTATATAGAAGTAAGTTGTGTGTCGCCACATCATACTATCATTTTTTTTTTTTTTTTTTTTGGGGGGGGGGGGGGAGGGGACGTTTTGGGTCTTACTTTGACGTCTTACATCGACCTCTGGTTCTTTTATTTTTGGGTCTGCGAACCTTATCTATGCATACACTGTTTTAACTTTAAAATTATTATATATTTTTTATCTTATTCTGAATTTAATCTTTTAAAACTTTTTATAATTCCTTTTTTGTTAGTGTTTATTTTTCGCAGTTTTACTGCTCTAGCATATATATATATATATATATATATTTCTGCAGTTACACTTTATTAACTATAGACTCAATTAAAAAAGCACGACAATTATGCATAGTCTGGCCATAAAGTAACTGACAGGCCATCAATGACAAATCCAGTTCCAGTTCCAGTTTCTTTATGCTCTGAAACGCCGAGTTCTGCTTGAACTCACTTCTTTAAAGAATACCGAATGAGTTGACTCTGAAACATTCTTTCAAGTTTTTTACATATTCAGGTGGAAGTAAGGTGTGGTCTCGATCACCGCAGGTATTCCTGAACTACTCATGATACTGATGATAATATGCACTGAAGACGGTACGCTAAATGCTACCGAACCAGTTGTCTGCTTTAATATTATTTATTTTTGGCTTTCCAGACGTTGTTATTTGCCTTGTTCTTATAATGTCTTTAGTGTCTTATGTCATTTATCAATTAGTAAAATATATACACTTATCCAAAATATATAGCTTTATTTTACTGCTAAAGTTTTTAAAGATTCGCAGCGGCCGTGAACAGTTTTCAAATTAACTGAAATTTGTTATAGCAATATCTTGTCAAAAGATATCGTTAGTTAGTTTTATGAATAAAGAATATTCACTTTGACTGCAGGACTGCCACAGGCATTTTTTTCACTTTATATATATATTATATTCCAAAAGATAAAATTTATAATATGTTTTCGCAGATAATACGTAATCTACACTTTACCTGCATAAATTTATTATAAGTTTTATGCCATGAAAACAGTGATACAAAAAATAAATAAATAAATATAATAATAATAATAATAATAATAAAAGTCACCAATGGCAGTCCTGTGACTACATTTGGAATATAAATTAATGTACCAATTTTGTTCTAATTAGAAAGTTGCTAAAAAAGGAAAAATTAAGCAAGACTCATGATTTTTTTTCTCTTATGTCCAAGTTAAAACTGTTCGATTTTGCAAGCTAAAGCTAATTAAATCAAGACTTACAATTTAAAAAGGATTTCGAACAAATCCGGACTTCTATGTTTGAGCGGTATTGATCTGGCAATGAAGACCAGAATGAACCAAAATGGTAAATTTACTTTAATATTGCCATTGCAAATAAATATATATCAATTTTTTATTTTCTTCTATATGTAACATAGAGAAAATATTGGATTCGCCAAAAATTTTCGACTTCCGTTTTTTGACGGATCTACACGTTTTGGGATGTCCTGAACACGAATTGATAGTTTTAAAAAAGGTCTGTCTGTCTGTCAGTCTGTCTGTCTGTCTGTCTGTGTGTGTGTGTGTCTGTGGTTTCTTGTTTTCACCGTATCTCACGAACCAATGAATGAAATTCAACCAAACTTGGTATACAGTTGGACCCTGGCGGGGCATTGTGCTGATTAGATTTGGGGATCAATCGTCCAGCAGGTGGCGCCGTGATCGCATTTTATGTAAACTTTTAACATGGCAGTATAGGACAAAATTTCGTATTTTTCACCGTATCTCACGAACCAATGAATGAAATTCAACCAAACTTGGTATATAGTTGGAACCTGACGGGGCATGGTGCTGATTAGATTTGGGAATCAATCGCCCAGCAGGTGGCGCTGTGATCGCATTTTATGTAAACTTTTAACATGCAGTATAGGAAAAAATTTCGTATTTTTCACCGTATCTAACGAAACAATGAATAAAATTCAACCAAACTTGGTATATAGTTGGAACCTGACGGGGCATGGTGCTGATTAGATTTGGGGATCAATCGCTCAGCAGGTGGCGCTGTGATCGTAAAATTTCGTATTTTTCACTGTATCTCACGAACCAATGAATGAAATTGAACCAAACTTGGTATATACTTGGACCCTGGCGGAGCATTGTGCTGATTAGATTTGGGGATCAATCGCCCAGCAGGTGGTGCTGTGATCGCATTTTATGTAAACTTTTAACATGACAGTATAGGACAAAATTTCGTATAAATGTGCATAATAAGAGTTATTTTAAACTTGTGATTGTAAAATTAATATGAATTATTGATAATAGTAGTATTTAACTAGGAAAAAAAATTGTGCATGGGGGGGCATCGCTTCCCCCTGGGGGGAAGAACCCCTCCCCGGGGGGGAGTAAATTTTCACAATGGGTATCTTTCGAAAAATCTCGTTGATAATAGTAGTAGTTAACTAGGAAAAATTTTTGTGCATGCGGGTGCATCGGTTCAACCCCTCTGGGGGGAAGTACCCCCCGGGATGCAAAGTTTCAAGATGGGTATCTTTCGAAAGGTCTTGTATACCTTTAAAACGAATGGTCGAACCATAAATCTGTGATAATTTGAAACAAAGTTATCGATTTTTTTTTACTTTTAACGAAAAAAAACTTTTTTTTTAACGAAATTTAACCAAACTTGGTATTTAGTTGGTCCCTGATATAAACTGGTGCTGATTACATTTGGGGATCAATCGCTCAACAGGTGGCGCGGTGATCTCATGTTTTATAAATTTTTAACATGGCAGTATAGGACAAAATTTCGTATAAATGTATATAATGAGAGTTATTTTTAACTTGTGATTGTAAAATTAATATGAGTTATTGATAATAGTAATAGTTAACTAGGAAACAATTTCTGTGCATGTGGGGGCATCGCGTCCCCCCTGGAGGGGAAGTACCCCCCGGGGGGGGGGTAAATTTTGAAGATGGGTATCTTTCGAAAGATCTCGTCAATACCTTTAAAAAGAATGGTTGAACTATAAATCTGTGATAATTTAAAACAAAGTTATCGATTTTTTTTTTACTTTTAACAACAACAACAAAAAAAAAAATCGTATATACTTTTTCTTTTTTTTAAATATTGTTACTGATTGAATATGTATTACTTTTAACAAAAAAAAAAAAAAAAAAAAACTTAAAAAAAAAAAATCGTAATTTTTTTTTTACTATTGTTACTGATTGAATATGTATAGGAAAATATAGAAGTAAGTTTTAAGTTAAGAATTGGCAAAGACGTCAGATTGATTAGAGTGTTGCTTATTCTGAAAAAAACTCTACCTAATGACGCCATAAATGTACACTCTAACAGGCCGGTTCTGAAAGTTTTATTTAAAGACTAGCTGTTACCCGCGACTTCGTTCACGTGGAAATTTTGATGTGTATGTGTGGGAACTGACGGTTTGATCATAATATGTAATGAAATGAAACCTTATCATTGTGGTGCTGTGCAAAATAGAGTCTGATAAAGTACACTCAAAAAAATTTGTAACTCATTGAAAGCCAAAATAAAATGCCAAAATAAATAAATAAAAAGTTATCGCCAACATGGCGATAAAAATTTAAAATTCGTCCATAGGGATTCTGTACTAAAACAGTACTGCGTTGTGGAAGTATAAAAACTGGGTCGTCAATTATGAATTTTATTTCGAAACCTTTCTTTGTATGATTTTAGTTCACTACTGCACAATATTAATCTGGTTCTAATAATAATTTGGTGACTGGTTAATTAAAATTTTAACTATGTGGTGAAATTCATATAATATTTATGAGTTTCAAATTTTTAATTTTTTTACAATGATTTTTTTTTTTTTTTTTTTTTCATTTCCCGGCGAATTGTTGAATAATATTTTAGTACGGCTTTGCCCGCTTCGCTGGCAAACTCTTTTCTATATACTTTATGGGAAAAAAAAAAAACTGAAATCGGTCAAAAGCTTGCTTTGGGTTCCCGCTGCCTTAGGCAGCGCCTTGTTCGTCCTTGCAATCTCCGGTGCCTGCCCCTATTGCCTGCGACAATGGCTTACACGTGGGCTTCCATTTGGTTGCTTATCATACATAACAGTTTCAATACGGACAGTATCGAAAAATTTGAAGTAACTCTTTTATATCTGAATCCCAGTTACATATGAACAACATTATATGTGATGTACATAATATTTGATCTCAAGTTATTTCCTATATTTATTTGATTTAATCAATCAACCATAGAATGACAGCAATTTCAAGCCACATATAATATTACAATATGCTATGATCGGCAACTTCTATCGCATGAGACAATTATTATTTTTTGGTTATATATACTTCATGCTTAGTTAATAGTAGTTGGTATATAGACAAATAAATAAATTAGTATGTAAACTTGATCATGGTACAGCCTTAATGCCCTTGGCGACTTTTAAATTTTTGTTGCCGTTTTAGACCAAAATATAATTTATGCGATTATTGTTCCTATACGCAAGCGAAGTGTGACGTCACTGACCGTCCGTGGATGCAAGAAAATTATTTCCTCTGTCAATCGCCCATTGGATTTTTTGTAAAAAATGATTAAAAATCGAAGAAAATTATTTCCCGATTTTAATCCCCATATTTCTGTACACATATGTATTAGTTATCATGTGCATGTGTTAGGTTGAGTTATTTTGCTGTCAAATTGACAAAATTTTAATTTTAAATTTCAAAACTCTGTCGTTCTTGGCGCTTATTGTATTTGGTGATCAAAAACGTAATACGAAAATATACATGCCAGATGTATATTTTCGTAATATGCATTGTACGAAATATTGTTTCATATTATTCATTACTGTCTTAAAATAAGTTGTTAAAATAACCATGATTTTTGAAAGGAATTAAATTATGTTCGCCAAATAATTTGGCGATATTTTATTTTTCTACCAAGGATGACCGATATCAAATCTATTCCGCTACAACATATTAGTATCTTATGTCAGATACTTTATTTAGACATTTGAAAACAAAATTGACTTCAAATTATGATAGAATATTTATCATTTCCCTTTTAATCAGTATATTAGTTGGATATTTATTGTGTTAATATCATCCTTTGAAATTAAATGTTTGTGTTTTCAATCGAATATGGAAGTTTGCCATTTTTTTTTTTTTTTTTTCTAGAGTTTTGAAATTAAAAATACAAATTTTGTCAATTTTACAACAAAAATAACTTAATCTAATGCATGGACATGATAACTAATACATATTTATACCTAAATATGCGGATTAAAATCGGGAAATATTTTTCCTGGATTTTTAATAATTTTTTACAAAAAATCCAATGGGCGTTTGACATAAGAAATATTTTTCTTGCATCCACGAACGGCCAGTGACGTCATCACTTCGCTTGCGTATTTCTTTCTATCTTTTCCTTGGCGAAAAATGCCCGATCTACTTCAGCATCAAAATTATAAAAAATTATCAAGAATTATCAATAAGAAAATACCTTTACCATAATGCTGAATTAACTTTTATGCCAAGCGTGTTTCATCCGCCATACTAAAAAAAAAAAAAATCTGAAGTTGAGGTATATAAAAAAAATGCTGTGAAATAAAATTCAGAAGAAATATGTTAGATTTGTAATATTATTATTTTATTTTAAAATTATAATGTGTCATTTTCTCATCGACCAATTTAACATTTAGTAATTTCTTATTTTTCGCATGAAAGCATATTTCATTTTATGCTGAAAACAATAAATAAATATATCTCGTAAACTTTTTTTGGCAACAATTAAAAATTTAAATGGCTTATATTAATTCAATATAAGTCAATAAGTTTATTATTTTCATATTTTAATTAATTTTAAAGATTTTTTCAATTTTTTTTTTCCTAAACCATCCCTGACCTATAAGGGAAAAAACAAAAAAAGAATGATCGAAATCGGTCAAGCCGTTTACGATTTTATAAATAACATACAGACAAACATTCATTTTTATATATATAGATTAGCGAAATACTATTGACTCCTTATCCGGTTTGTCCATACTGTGTACGGGCATTACTTTTGTAGCAGTTTGTAGAAACTGGTGCCGGCATTTTTTCAAAGTATTTTTTTCGAATAATTTTCGAAAAATTAACTAGATCTTCGAATACTGTGGGATGGAAGCACCTGTGACAATAGCCACACATATTCCTCTGCCTAAGGATGGAACTAACGAAACGTGAGTCCTGAAAAATCACAATCATTGCAATGGAGAGAGGGGGGAAAATAGAGAAGATACAGCAAAAAATAAATACGTAATTCTAGAATTCATAGAAATAGAAAGCACAAAAAACTTAAAATATTGAAGATTAAGGATAGCATTACAAAATTTAATAGAAATTTTAATGATAGTACGAATATTTTTGTACTTTATAGGAGCAATTTTATTTATTTATTTATTTTTTCTTTTTCATTTATTTATTTATTTTACCAACCCCTTCCGGTACGATTTAATAATGAAAAAGTGTGCATGAAATAACCATTTAATTTTTATTTAAAAAAACTTGTTTCATTTTATAATTCTTTCTTATTCTTAATTAATATTCATTTTTACATATTGTTAAATGACATTAAAAACGGTAAAATTAAGAAAAAATCAGACCAAAACTTTAATAAGGTATATAGTTAATAGTCTTCAAGCGTGCGGTACTTTTCAAAACACTCTGGTAATTGCAAAGGAATCCTGCATTGTTTACACTGCCAAGGAGTCTCACTTTAATTTTATTCTTGTAACACACACGGCACCTCTTAGTAGGTTTTCTTTTATTCTGAGTTGAAGGAATGTATTCTGGAAAATGCCCCTTTCTTTTAGTCTGCAACCTAGCCGGGGTGTCACTACATGAAGGACGTCCACGGGTTTTATAATCCGGTAGTGTAACTTTTTGTAGGATTTGTTCTGCTATGTCCAGTCGAAAATTCTCAATTCCGATTTTGTTGGCATTATTGATTTTGTTATATAAAACATATGAATTGTAGAGTGCAATGTCAAACTTGTAAAAAAATATTTTCTTATATCCTTTCATATATTCTTATGATTCTTCATAATCGCTCCAATCACCTTGACCTTCATAGTCTGCAAAACTCTTATCCATTATGGTATTTACTATACAACACGTTTTTCCTTTACAGAAATATATATTGACCGATGCTCACACTAAATTTTTACAAGAATGAAATCTTACAGACTAACAACAATTCGGCCGTGACTTGCACCAAGAAATTCTAACGGTAAACAATATGTGGTAGGGATCTGTGATATTTCCACAAGTAAAAAAAGTGTTGCCAAATTCAGTACACTAGAAATTTTAAACTAAATTAATTATAATATTCAACAGTAAGCATGACGAGTGTAGCTCGTTATTGTGCGATATGGCAGGAAAAACCAATGACGAGCTAGACTCGTCATTTTACCGGAAGGGGTTAACAGAGAATGACAAACTTAACATAAACAAACACAAGACAACACATGGTATAATCTTCGAGGAGAAGTCAGTACCCGAAGGCGATAGGAAAGAGAAAAAATACGTAACATAGAGCACGGCCCAACTAGATCGTACTGCGCCAATGCACCAACGTGAAAACGGGGCCGTAACAAAACTGCAAAGCTCAAAGCATGCCACGGAATGCATCTGCTAAAGCCTGGGAAACTAGATGGCGTTCGCTGCCGAAACGGAAAATCAGTTTGTGTCATCGATTCCAGTTGTAAACAAACGTGAGAATAAGCATTATATCTTGTAAAATGGTACCTTATTATTCCCTTGTACCTTATTATTCATCAAGAAGGAGTAGGGATCTATCTGTCCTTGATTATTACTTTCTCTTACCCATAAGACATAGATGCCAGGTCTCCCGTTTTTCAAGGGAGACTTCAAACCGGAAAATTTTTATAGCTGATTTCTTTAATATTAATCGTCGAAAATATATATAACATATTCCATTTAAAAATACTGGTGTCAATTTTGATTTAAAAGTTAAAAATGTTGGCAGCTCTGCCATAAGGTAGCCATAATAAAGCATTGTTTTCGGGTCAAATTTTCAAAATTGAGTTTTTGTTACATTTACACGTTTTAAGGCCCCTTGAATCCAAAAATCAAGTTTTTAGCGGTTGGTCTCTCTCTCTCTCTCTCTGTGTGTGTGTGTGTGTGTGTCTGTCTGTCTGTCTGTTTTCAGCATATCTCAAAAACAAATTGTAGCAGAAAGTCCAAACTTGGTATTCTAAATGTGTATGTGTATGATATAGGGATGCTACACTAAACTTTTCGTTGAGAGGAAGTAAATGGTTCGTGTACAGGGACACCCAAGAGAATTCAAATACATTACGTCTATAAAGAAAATTGCAGGTAAGTAGAGTTTAACATCTATAGACTGCACTAAACCAAATAAAACGAATATATATTTTTTATATGCATAATAACATGTTTCATGCAGAATACGGTATAGAAATCATTCATTGTTCGTTAACAAGGGTACACAAAATAACTAAATTATAGTACGGCAATACTTGAAAATTGATGGAAGTGTACTTCAGGTTGTGCCGTGTGTTATTAATATACGATTATATTTATGTCCTCCTCGAGATGTAAACATAACTTTTAGAATATATACAGGGCTGCCAATATTTAAGCCATAATATTCTTTTTTAGTGTTTGTGGAAGTGCTTTACTTTAATATTTTACCATGTCCAGGAAAGCTGCTCAGGAAATGAAATCAATTCCTCATACCCATATGGTACATAAAGTATTTTTTCAAGCTAAATATTCATCGCTTGAATTTTTTGTATATTTAGACATTTTGATTCTACCTGAATATCGAAGTCATGTTTTTAACGTTTGACCTTTGTCTGTGTCTGTTAGAATAAATTAAAAACAAATAAATTCAGGCGATCGAAATGTTGTATTTTGAAGTTAATGTGTGTTACTAGAAAAGTTTGATCAAGATTGATAAGTTTCAAAGAATGTTGCAATGAAAGTTGTCTCAATAATTTAAAATAAACTTTTGAATTTAATAACAAATTCGAATTCTATATAAATGTATGTAAAGCAATGAAATGGGGGTTGAGGGGCGCGGTAGCCCCCTCACACATAATTACTTGTCAAACAAAGCTGTTCCAAAGCCTAATTTGAATTGTTTTAACATAGGTTTGCATAACAGTACTTGTTCTCTTGCCCCTTAATCTCCAATCTGTATTTATAATATTAAATTCCAGGTTAAAGTCGTGTGAGGGACACACCAGATTATTTTTTACTTCAAAAGAATTCTTAAATGGTTGTTTTATTTTGAAACTTTAATAATAATAATAATAATAATTATTATTATTATTATTATTATTTTAAGATAAATGTTATATAAACTAGTCTTTGCACAATAAATTATTATTTGTGACCTATCTCACAATTTTGTCTCTGGCTTTGCACGCATGCAGTATGATTGGATTGGATTTGCAGGCATATATTCCTATATAATTCACTCTTGGTTTTGTATTTCTGACTTACATGTAGATTTTCGAACAATAGTTCTGAATCGCAGTGTAGCACACACATACAATAAAATACAAATGCTGTACAATAATGTATGAATACTTAAAAAAAAAAAATCATTAATCTCAAATTAATCTCGATTAAACTAAGAAAAAAAATTAAATAATAATAATAATAAACACAGTTAAAAAAAATCTTATTGCGCACATTTATTGGAAATTTTGTCTTATACCATCAGGATAATGGCTTTGAAAAATCAGGATGTCAATACCACTGGATTGATGATTTTCACCAATAGTTGGTAGGCAGTAATTTAAGTCAAGATGCAGCTACATATCAACATCTATGAAATTCTGTGCAGTAGTTTCTGAGATGCAGATGCAGCAAAATTTTCGTCACACACACATAGAGTCAGACAGACAATTTCTAAAATTAGTCAAGTCGTGTTGTAGATCTCCCAAAACTTGCTAATCCATCGAAAACTTGAAGTCAAAAATTTTTACTAAACCAATACTTTCTTCTATTAAATATACAAGAAAGTTTACTAAGTTTTGTGTAGTTATATACAACAGAATCTGAGATATAGCCTACCTGTTCAGAAAATTGTAGCATAGCAGCGCCATCTATTGATTCATATGCACCCAAATTGAATCAGCATAATGTCCATCTCACGTACCAAGCTTTATATGATTATACACAATAGAACCTGAGATGGGGAAAATTCACAGTACGAAAGCATCACCTGTTAGGCGATTTCTACCAAAAGGTGAGATGCATTAATTTATGTCACGGTGCAACTACCTGTAAAAATGATCAAATCACGTCAATTTATTAAAAATCCAAAGTCGAAAATTTTTACAAAACCAGTACTTTCTTCTACTGAATATAGAAGAAAGTTTACTAAGTTTTGTGCAATTATATACAATAGATTCTGAGATATAGCCTATCTGTTCACAGAGAAAATTGTAGCATAACAACACTACTTATTGGTCGATATGGACCCAAAGTGAATCATCATAATGCTCATCCCACATATCAAGTTTTGCTTGATTACACACAATAGAACCTGAGATATAGCCTTCCCTTAAATAGGGGAAATCGTAATACGGAGGTGCCACTTGTTGGGCAATTTGTACAAAAGTTGAGAGGGACTAATTTTTTTAATGGTGCAACTACATGAAGAAAATGATAAAATTTTGCTCTGGAATTCTCAAAATGTGTAAATCCACCGAAAACCAAACTCGAAAATTTTTACGAATTCAATACTTTCTTCTACTAAATATAAAAGAAAGTAATAAATAATTATAAATTATAAATTAGAATTATTTAAAAAAAAAAAAAAAAAAAAAAAACGCTAACAAATTAATAATGAATGTACATAAATAATAATAATAATAAAAAAGAAACAATTTAAAATTATTTTTATAAAAGCAGTAAAAGTACAGCCGAATTTCCCGATATATTATAGTTTTAATTACAACTACTTTTGCTAGAATTGATACTGGGATAGTAATGGGAAAATAGTAATGAAATATATATATATATATATATATATATATATATATGTATTACATACATCGAACCTCGTAGACGTGAACACTGTTAACGTGAATTACTTTTAACATGAACTGTTTCCACAATCCCCATCAAAATGAAGATTTGTTTAGTTATATGAAGATTAGTTACTGATAGCATGAACCAATTTTTTGTCCCCCTTGAAATTCACGTTAACAAGGTTCGACTGTATATATATATGTGTGTTAATATATATATATATATATTTAGGACGGAGGACTATTAGTCTCAATCTACGGATTTTTACGATACCAGTTTTAAGTTAGTTGGACATTTATCGAAATCGAAAATTTATCAAAATGTAATTGAATAATTTGAAAGCTGGGCTAGTTTTGGAATTAACGGTTAGAGAAAACAAGGTACCTATACTACATTCGGCCATCCTGCCTCGACTGGTCCTATAGGTGGCCACACTGAAAAATACAAAAAGAAAAAACAAACACAAAAGCAACACAAAATTTATATACAGCACATATACAAATTTTGATATTCTCTCTTTTTTTTCAAGTATTTCTTTTTTTAGAAATTTGGCATGAGTGGATGTGCAAAGGGGCCTTCATGGCATCCCTCCTTAATTGCATCATATGTGTTTACACATTTCATTTTTACTGTTTTACGATGACAAAAGTACTTCGATTTCAATTTCATGGCAACTTGGTCGCCTACTTCACAAGTTTTTGGTTGTTGTCTAAGGCAAGTTATATTTTGTTTTATTTTTCTCTTTAACTTTAACAAATTGTTCTTTGGCATGTTTACGTAAATCTTTACTCTGGGACTCAAAGTCAACTTGGAATTCGAACTCGAGAACCTCTAATTGGTCATTTCTAGTTTTAGTGTCTTTTAAAGCCTCTTCAGCATCTTCTTCGGTCATAAAAGTTATAGTAGCACTCTTATGTGCAGGGAAAACTTCTAACTGTATTTGCACAGCTTTGGGAAATAATGCAGCTATTTCACTAATTGTAGTCTTCAATGGAAGTGATGAAATAAACAATTTTCTCCAATTTATACCGGCAGTCTCTTCTTTTGGGATAGTCTATCTTTCACAATCAATGGAACCCATCGTCAAAGGCTTTCTTCACAATTTCTTAATTTCTTACTTTT
This sequence comes from Salticus scenicus, assembly GCA_963930645.1. Taxonomy (NCBI): domain Eukaryota; kingdom Metazoa; phylum Arthropoda; class Arachnida; order Araneae; family Salticidae; genus Salticus; species Salticus scenicus. The sequence goes on along the minus strand of OZ005659.1, from coordinate 101,008,698 downwards.
AAGAAGTTTGGAATTTTTTTCAACTTTTCCCTTCAACTCTTTCAGCTCTTCTGCTAACTGCAAAACCTTTTCAAGTAGGATTCGTTTTTCGTCTTTCTTTGAAGAAGTTTTTTCTTGATTTTGCAATTTCATTTGGGAAATATTCGTCTGACTTTGTTTCTTTCGTCGAGGCTCCTCCTCTTCCTCACTGTCATCATCTTCACTATTATCGTCCTTTAAAAGCATCTTCTTATCGTCATCACTTTCGTCATTCTCGTCGTCGTCATTATTTTCACTTACAGCTTTTTTGGAAGATTCTAATGATTTTTTGGACAATATAACAGGTTGAGGGGTTTTATTTTTACATTTTTCAACGCTATTTAATGTTTTATTTATTTCTGGGGACTTCTCAGAAATTTTACTTTCAAAGTTAATGGGAGCGTCAATAGCAATATTCGTCTTAATTTCATTTTGATATGCATTTACTGGAAGAACTGTTACTAAGTTTACTTCGAGGGAACTAGATTTATTTTTCATAAAAATACCTTTTTCATTTATCGTCGTCTCTCCCAACATCAGTACATTCAACCCGATGATTACGTCATGTGGTATTACATCATTGTTTACAACATAAATATTAGTTTTACTTTCAAAATTATCAACTTTCAAATCTGCATCAAATGAGCCTAACGGCTTTACGAAACTTTTCCCGATTCCCTTCAAAGTGGTACTCATAAGATTTAATCTATCCACATTCAATTTATTAAAAGCACTTTTAAGCAACAGTGTTGCCTCACTTCCTGTATCAATAATACCATTAAAATTCACATTGTTTATTTGTATAGTTTTATTCAAGTTTTGATTTACTCCGATGTATAACGCTTCAACTTCGGGTTTCAAACCCGGACATTCCGAGCTCTTATGCCCAAAGCGTTTGCATGAAAAACACTTAAAACCTTTCTCTCTATGGGGGCAGTCTCTAGACAAATGGTTTTTATCACCACAATTATAACACATTTTGTTTACTTCACTTTTAGGACTAAATTTTTCATGTACATTATACCTCATGGGTTTCAATTTTGTATTATACTCAATTTTATCAGATCTATGTTTATTTTTATCACTATCTCTCTTAAACATTTCATACATTTTGATTTTTTGTTTAAAATCATGAAGGTTTTTAGCCCAATATAATATTACTTTATTTACAGATTTAACATTGATTCATAGGATCACATAGTGCATAATAGCGGCATCATCAATATGCCCGTTGTTACTTAACTCGCGAATTTTAAAGAAATATTCTGTGGCAGTTTTGTCGCTTCTCATTTTCCGTTTACTCAATATGTCATGTAAAGAAGCGGAATTTATCTCTATTTTAAATTCCTCAATGAGCACATTTTTTAATTTTGTATAAGTAAGTAGCGCTTTTTCAGATTTTATAAATAATGAAGCGTTTCCGCTCAAAGATCGTTTACAAAAAATAATTTTCTGTAACTCAGTCAAATTAAACATTTCCGCTATTTCTTCGAATTCGTTAAACCAAAAGTTAATGTTTTCATGCGGCTCACCGCTAAATTTTGAGATATTATTCTCAAAGTCAGTAAATGAAATGGCTGCACCATGTGTTCCAGAATTCTTAATATTATTATCATTATGACTAAAACATTTTTCACTTTTTTTATAATCATTATCAATATTATCATTATGGCATTGCACTGAGGAATCAATTTTCGTGACGTCACTATCGCTACTAGATTCATTTTCAGACTCAATATCTAAATCATTTTCAGAGTTTTCCTCTTTAAGTGATTCAATATCACATAATTTCAATAATAACCTGTCTCGTAACTCTTCTTTAGTCCCATTAAAAGAGACATTTAATAAATTACTGGTTATTATTAATTCATTCAATGAGAAATTATCATTGATAAACTTTTGTTTTTGAATATAGTCTTCATCATCAACGGCAAAATTAAACCCTGTGAATTTTTTTATTCTGCATCTGTTTTTTTTTTTTTTTTATCACCTTCATTTTCAAAAATAAACCGATGCAGAATTTTAATCTTATTATATTTCTCTGTCCCGAGTGCAATACCTATTCGAGGAATGTCCTCTAATGAAGCCATCATGCAATAAAAATAAAAGTTGACGTACCTTTGCAGAACAGGAACAACAGCAGGTGCTTGATTATTTTAATATGTTATAAGTGTAACCTGTCACTTATCCAGCTCTTACTTTCGGTTTTATTCCACATAACTGTCGAATAGCACACCATAAATATTTGTAGAAACACAGTTCAAAAAAAGTTTTTAAATAAATAAAGAGTTCAGTCGAAAAAGAGTTTATATCTTTAAAAGTTCAGCGAATTAGAAAAATAGTTCTTTTCCAGTCAATGAAATAATGAAATTTATGTTTTAAACAAAATTTACGTCCTGATCCAAAATTCACGTTACATCCCACTTCTGACTTGTGGGATGGCGAACTTGCGAGGGCGTTAAAAAATGAACTGTTATTTAATTACTATTAATCATTTAAAATTTAATGAAAGGTTACAATACACTATGTACAAAATTATAGTTTAAATTAAAATTAAACGGCCGATTAGAACAGTCACATTTGCAAGTCAAATCAAGAGTCTAAGTTTATGGGTAATATACTGTTCAGCACAATTCTCGTCAAAAGAAGATAACACATAGCTTTCGTTTTGATCACTTTAGAAAAGCACACGGCATGATACAGAACACCGTCTCGGCAAACTCTTATCGTCAACAGATCAAAATCCGCACGTCCACACGTCAAGATCCAAACGTCTACTAAACTCTCTCTGGGAAGTGCTCTCAGCCCCCGTCGAGGAAGATGCGTGCTCCGGAAGTGACATCCGTCTGACAACACGGCTACGTCATTCCGTTACGTGTTAGTTCATCCTCTCGTCGAAAATACTTGATCACAGCTGCGGAAAAGGAACTGGGCTAGTTTTGGAATCAACGGTTAGAGAAAACAAGGTGCCTATACTGCACATATATATATATATATATATATAATGTTTAGAAATACTAATTTCGCAGTTCCTGAAAATAGGCGAATACGTAGGAACCTGTTAATGTTCTGTGAGAATTTGTTCGAATTCAAAGAGTTCAAAAGATTTCAATGTAAAATACACACACACGCAGATATATATATATATATACAGACGAACCTCGTTAACGTGAACACCATACTTGCCAACCTAACCCGCAAGATTGTTAGTCCCTTCCCTTTCCGCCTATTTTTTCACACCAGTCTTTTTTTAGAGTACTTTTCTTCTTATTTAATTTTAAATTTATATAAAGAGAATTACTCTAAAAATTTAGTGATGTACAGATAGGGGCGGGAACTAATAATCTTCCGGGTTAGGCTGGCAAGTATGGAACACTGTTAACGTGAATTACTTTTAACATGAACAGTTTCCACAATCCCCGTCAAAATGAAGATTCGTTTAGGATATCTCTTACAAAAATGAAGTTATTTGAATTAGTTTTTATTGATATTACTCTTCCAACATGTCGCCTTTTACCTTAATGACCATTACTTTATTTTATTTTATTTTATTTTATTTTAAGAAATTTAAACATTTTATTTCGTTACGTAAACTCAAATTCACAACTCTAAATTTCAATCTCTAAAAGAAATGTTTAAATTTATTTTAAAAAAAATTGCTCACTAAGCTAAAAGATGACATATTTAAAGAGTGTAATTACAAAAAAAAAAAAAAAAAAAAAAAAAAAACTTCATTTTTGAATGAGATATCTTTATAAAATTAACCCTTTGAGTACTGAATTATTTGAAGATTTTTATGCCCAAGGGACGGATTTAACTTGTCGCTACATGGAATGATTTTGAATTTTTGACAGTAAGGTTCGCCTGTGGGCGTTATTCTCCCATGTTACAATATTTCAGAATAAAATTTTCTGTAGTTACATTTATATTACAAATGAATATACATTATAATTTTATTCTTTCTAATCAAAGTATTTGTATCCATAGTATATTTCATTGAAAAACTGTGAATATTAATTATATATTTAAGAAAAAAATAGCATACAAATTGCAAAAGAAACGCCCATTTGTGGAGTTACAGATTTTCAAATGGTTTGAATCTACGTCAGCGGTCGCGAAAGTGTTAATATGTAAAAGTAATGCATTTTATTTGGAATATACTCATATTGATGATATAAGTATGGTTGTAAGATATCATAAAAAACGCCAGGAAAGTGTTTGCGGTCAACGCCCACTGGCGGGGATGCCGCAAACATTAACGCCTACTTCTTAAATTCAGATGACGAGTCAGACTCGTCCACCGTAACTTCGCCCAAGTAAGCACATGACGAGTCTCACTCGTCAAATGTACCCAAAGGGTTAAGTAATAAAATTTCCATAGAATAAAATGGGAAAGAAGAAAGGGGGAATCTGAGTGATGTGCAACTTTAAGAAGGCAGTAGTAAAAAATTAATAATCTGCGCGTTGACAAACCAGTTATAATAATATAATACAAAAAAGTATTTATGCAATAACGTGTCGATTGCTGCAGTGACCGTAGAAATATAATAAATTTAATTATGTGTATTTAGAAATATTTCCATAATTGTCTGCGGGAAAAAAAAAAAAAAAAAAAAAAAAAAAAATATCAAGGGGATGGAAGGGGATATTTTTATTTTGGTCTCTGGACGATTTCCCTTTGAAGAAAAGGGCGATGGTGGACCATACTATCATGAAGTAATGTTTTCCTTGAAATATATTTAACTTTTAAAATATTCCTATATCTTTTTTCCGAAATTATGAAAAATAAGGACATTTTAGATCAAACTTAAAAGTCTAAGGGAGGGGGGAGAGAGCAAGACCCCTGCCAATAGTTCCTGGCACCCATAACCCTACTTATCATAATATGATAATACTAGAGATAACTTTCCTATATAATAATCCAGAGATAAATTTTGATGTTACCTAAGTACACACACGTACGGATACACACATACACACATGCACGCACACACTCTCACAGACGCAGTAAAATCATCCATCCCTCAAAATTATGAAACATTTTTCCATATTTATAAGAAATGAAAAAAAAAAAAAAAAAATCAAAGTAGGCGAAATTACAAAATTATATAGAAAACAGATTTTTATCTTGGTTTTGTTTAGTTTTATTTTAATTTTATTTTATGATATTTAGTTTTGAGTCAGAGCTTCAACGAATTTTTATTTTAAGCCTAGTATTATGATATTTTTAACCCGGGTATTTTCCGATTTCTTATATTAATTAAAGTGGAAAAATAATCAGGAACATTTTTTTGAAGTACGATTATTGAAATCTTATCCCGAAACGTTAAATAACGCTTATTAAGTTCGCTTACTAACTTACTAACGGGGATTCGGCCGCCATTACAGGTTTGGAGAAATGGCGAGACGCAATATCTTTTTAAATTATCCAAATTATTTTTTTCTTGCTTAAAAGATACGGGGGCACACATTATTTACACTCAATCATTATTTTTTAACATATACTTTCGTCTTGTAATAAACAGAAAATTCTCATTAAAATAAGTAGACAATTATTTTTAAAGAATACTGGTGTCTAACTAGCGATGAGTAAATTCATTTAATTTACACCGTTTATTTTTTATAAAAATAATTTTCCAGTCAAAGCGTGGAGTTTGTATGATTTCAAGTAATAAATAATTGTAAAAATATTCCGGTGAAAGAGTGCTTCGGCCTCAGTCAGGCCGTGTGCCTACGTCCTCTGGCGTCATTCGCATATGCGAACCACGTGACTCGCTATCTTGTCTAATACAGCGGCGACTTAACCCAACTTATATTAAGTTAAAATTTGTTCGAATTAAATTTGGATCAATCTAAGATTGCAAGATTTTAAGCTACTATGCGTTTATGGATACAAGACCCATCATACATTTGCCGTTTTGTACTCCGAAAAGAGTTGACAAACAACAACAACGACGACGAAAAAGAGCATGATAAAAAAAAAAAGAAAGAAATCGAACTCCTACGTATCTCTTTTCTGACCTCTATTTCGGTAAAATCACTGCAGATCTGACACATGAGGGATAGCACTAAAAGTCTGTTAAACAGAGCTTGATTGAGGGGGAAGCACACATTATTTATACTTACACCGTTATTTTTTAACAAATGCTTTCCTCCTATAATAAACAGAAAATTCTCATTAAAAATTATTTTAAAAGAATTCTGGTGTCTAATAACGGTGAGTAAATTGGACTTTTTTACACCGTTCATTTTTTATAAAAAAAATTTTCTCGTCAAAGCGTGGAATTTCTATGGCGTGAAGTAAAAAATAATTGTAAAAATATTCCGGTGACAGAGGAGATAATGTGTGCTTCCCCCTTAATCAAGCTCTGCTGTTAAATGAAAATAAAGAACACCATTTCAAAATATGACTTTTCTTATCATTTAAAATCTCCTAGAATATAAATGGCAAAACAAATATGGTGAGAATCAAGAATTCAGTGACACCTATAGGGATGAAAGTGTTCTAATTTTTTTTTTTTCCACCAGTAATTTTCTACAAAAATTTCTGCCCTATAAATACATAAAAAATAACTGTAAAAATCTGGTAAAAATTTCTGTATAAGTACTGGTGACGGAAAAAGCGAAAGTCTTTTTCCTCTCTGCACCTAATGAAAATAAATGATTGTAGCATACTTATATAAGATATATATGTACTGATAAGTATAAAGGATTTAAGTCCAAAAATGTCGATTTTGAGTTAAGTATATAGTCAGACCCAGAAAAAAAATTCTCTATCGATTGGTATAGAGGATTTAAATCCATGTCATTTAGTCTTTGAGAAAAATCCATTGGTAAAAAAAGATTCAAGTCAGAAATTTAGCATTAATCTTTGTATAAAATATTTAATTCATTTTTTTCCCTTTATTAAATGAAGGTTGACAATCACTGAACGGTATAAAGAGTATAAATCAACATAATCCCTTTTTCCTAATCGATTCTTCTGATTAGTTTTTAGTTAGTTTAATTTTATTTTTCGTCTCCTGAAAAATCAAGAATATGGACTTAAATCCTTTATACTTATCAGTACAGATATATAGATCCGAATATTTTGCTAAGACTTACATATTCACAATTCAATGTTAAAAAAAATAAATCGTTGAAATGTAATATATTTCAAAAGCAGAAATCGATATTTAGTTTTGACGATAGCGAAATGTGACTAGTGACAATTTCGGACATAGGTCTTTGGCACTTTTTTTTGTTTTTGTTTTTGTTTTTCAATGGCACGGCACTTGCGAATAAATATTGATCTGAGACCATTTGTAAAAGGGCACCCAGTGATGACCATTGTGAAAGGGGATAGTAATGACTATTTATGAAGGGGCACCCGATGGGCGGTCATCGCTGCCCCTAACCAGTGTTGCCAGATCTGGCAGATTTTTCATTCAATAATCACCAATAATTTTTAATTGTAGCGTTTGCCTAATCACTTCGAAGATTGTTAATCTACTATGTATAACAAATGTCACTTCTGAAAATTATTGGTGATTACTGTGGCATCTTTTTTGTTTTCCAATGGCTCAGAACTTGCGAATAAGCATTGACCTGGGACCATTTGTAAAGGGGCACCCAGTGATGACCATTTGTGAAGGGACACCCAATGGGCGGTCATCGCTGCTCCTAACCAGTGTTGGCAAATCTGACACATTTTCATTCAATAATCACCAATAATTTTTAATTAAAACGTTTGCCTAATCACTTCGAAGATTGATAGTTTACTATGTACACTAATCGACAAAAAAAAAAAAAAAAAAAAAAAAAAAAAAAGCCGCACTTAAATATTTTCCTTTTTGCCTTCTACAACCGCCAATTTTATCGTTTAAAAAGCAGATTTTCAAACAGATTTTATTATGTTGTCCTCCACATACACTTTAGCTTTGAGTCCAGTGTTAAAAACAAAATGCAATTGTCAGAAAAACTGTAATGTTAGAAATTCTTTCAAAAATGGTAAGAAAAAAGGCAGTTAACAATGCCACATAAAAGTATAAATTTTTGAATGAAAATCAAAAAATATTTTAATACGTGAGATGGCAAAATAATTAAATGTTAACAAAATATTGGTAAAAGGGTTTTTAGCAAGATATAAAATCTTTTGGCCCTTTAAACTGCAAATTTGATTTTAGGAGGCCATGTTGCTCATCCAAGCGAGATGACCGTAAGTTAAAAAGCCATTGCTGGTAAAATCGGTCGTATTACATTTAGAACATAAAAGAGATTCAGAAAAAGTGTTTAGCATCATAATTTCTTTAACTGCAGTACAGCAACTATTAAACAAAGCAGGTTTAAATGACAGAAAATTTGAAAAATTTCCAATCTTAGTGAAGAGAAATAAGAAAACAAGACCTCAGTAGGCTAAAAAAAAATAATAAAAAATGATTAGTTAATTATTGGTCTGAATTGGTTCTCTTTGATGAATCAAGTTTAACTTATTTCGAGCTAAAGAAAACAAGCTGATCTGACAACGAAAATGTGGCCGACTTAATGAAAATCACACTTTTAAAACAGTGACACATTCTCCGTACATTATGGTACGGAGGTGCATAACTTTTTAAACAGTCGGGCAAATTATTATGCTCAAGGGATCAATTAACTCGAAATAAAACACAATCTTCATAAAAGTGGTGCCTAACCGACTATTTTGGAGGTACCTTGGACATTTCCGCAAACACCATTTCAAGACGATAAAACAACTTATATACACGGCATCTGTGGTAAGTTTATACCCTTCAAATTGTCAAAATTTCCTATCCATTCCCATGAGAACCTCTAATTCTGTAAATAATCATAACTTTTTTCACTTTAAGTTAAATTCCACAAAGGATATACTAGAATTTCTTCTTTACCAGACATGGAAATAGTCCTAATCGCGATCCGCTCGAAAATGTTTCGTCTATAAAAAGGCTGGGAAGAGGGGAGAGGATTCGAAATTTGCAGCCTATAACTCTGCCACAACTAGAAAAATTTATTTGTGATATTTGGCACATTGAAATTCCTGAGATTTATATTAAAACACTGTATAAAACTATGCCATTGCGCATTAAAACAGTAATTCCATATAAAGGTGGAATTAACCCAATGCAGAATACATATTTTTAATAAAAAATAGCTTAAATCTAACAAATAAATAGTTTTATTTCATATATTGAAATATAACTTGCTTATTTCACATAATAAACCATAATAGAATACAAAGTGTATGGTTATTGCATTATGTTCAAAAAGAAAGTTTTATGCAGATTTTTAAAAAGTACTTCGTAAAGTGCAATAAAGCAAATTATTAAATCGAAAATGTACATAGGTATCATTTCATCCCTTTGGTATTATGCAAACAAGACAGTTTTATTTGTTTCAAACATTAATTTTAAAGTTATTACAAATAAAAAAGGTATAAGTCATTTTTTCTGCAGTGCGGCTTTTTTTTTTTTTTTTTTTTTTTTTGTCGCTTAATGTATATCAAATGTCACTTCTCAAAATTATTGGTAATTACTGAAAAAAAATTCGCCAGATCTGGCAATACTGCCCCTAACAGTAACAACATGTCTATGCTTTTCCGGGATCCGAACCCAGGCCCAGTTGTGTTGGTCCTTGGCATTGTGCCCTAATGGTTTATCAGTTACCACATATGCCAACATTTTGATTTATCCCGGAGTATTTTTTGCCCCGCCTTTATTTCGTACCACTTTATTTATTGAAAACAAATTCTCCAATATATAATTTCGATAAAATAAAAAAAATTACTTTTAAAAAATAAGTCGTAGATACCGTAATTTCTGGTAGATACCCCGCAGGTTATATAATCCAGTTTTGCACCAGAAATTTCAATTGATAAATAAATTTATATTTGTACGAGCTCTTCCTTCGAAAAAGTATAGATTTCTCTATTAAATAAAATTTCTGGTGGAGAAATGACACATCTTATCTGCGGGTTATCTACCAGAAATTGCGGTAATAAAGACTGGGCTAAAAATACTCCGGAATAAATTAAAATGTTGGCATCTATGCAGTTACTCACGCTCGTAACATATCTGGCATCATTCGCTCACAAAAGTTTTCGTAGAATTCAATGATAATAGATTTTTATTCAAATTTTATGTTTTTATAAGAAAAAAAAAAGGGTAAATTGTTTTTGTCGTTTCTGTTGAGAAATTAAAAAAAAAAAAAAAAAAAAAAAAAAAGACATTTTTAATTCATGTTAAATTAATTATATGAGTATTAAAATGTGCATACTTTTATTTCAAACATAATCAGACTTCCCACAGCAACTTTTTTTATGAACGCCCTTCCATCAGTGTTATCGTAAATTAATTTTTTTTTTTAAATGCATAGTGTATTTTTAAAAGGAAAAAAAAATACCTTAAAATATTAGTGGTGGAAAAGCGCTTATAAAAATTCGGATTGTGGGAACCCTGTCAATTACAACAGCGCAAAAATGATATTACCATACTTGCCAACATACTAATTAATATTCCGTAGTATTGTTAGCCCCACCTTCTTTTTCACACCAATATATTTTTAGAGTATTTTTCTTCTTATTTAATGGCAATTGCATTTGAAGAATATTACTCTAAAAATTTTCTGATGAGGAAAAAAGGGCGGGACTAACAACACTACGGAATATTAATTAGGATGTTGGCAAGTATGTATTACATTTGTAAAAAGAAAAAATAAATAAAGCATTCGTAATACATTTTCAAAGTAAATCAATAAAATGTGTAATAATAATTTTTATACTTTTATATTTTCTAGCATTCACTTTCAATTTTAGAAATTGTGTCGTCTATATTTAGAATATATTAAATTTTTCTTGATTTAAACTTTTCATAAAATATGTTATGAGAAAGAAAACATTAAAGAAAAACTTAACGGAGAACGGAAATTAAAAATACTTTTATAAGTGTTAAAACATGTTATTCATATATATATATATATATATATACACACAAAATACCGTAATAAGCTTCCAACCGTCAACTCTAATTTCCATATTCTGCTAACTTAATCTTTAAACCTCATGATAACACTTTACTGGTAGTAAAGATTTTCACATCCACTTGGTGATAAAATCAATAATAAAGACGTGTTTTTGAATTTATTGAGTGCCTAGACGAAAGTTTGAAGTTATTATTTATTTTCTTTTAGATTTTAGATACAATTTAGTTGGATTTATGTTTGATAAATGTTTTTCATATTTTAACGCTGTGATTTTTTTTTTTTTTTTTTTTTTTTTTTTTTTTTTTTTTTGATTTGTGTAACTTATTAGAGATAAAATTCTACTTTATAAAACTGTTAATAATTTTAAAGATTTTCAGATAGTAAAAAATTGCTTTTTTTTCTTTTCTTGTTGGAGGGAGAGTGTTACAGATTCAGAGCTGCCAACCTAATCCGGCAAATTGTTTGTACCGCCCCCTTTTCTACACCAATATATTTTTAGAGTATTTGTTTTCTTAATTCATCGTAAATGTATTTGAAGAGAATTACTCTAAAAATTAAGTGGTGTAGAAAAAGGGGCGTTACTAACAATTTGCCGGATCAGGTTGGCAGCTCTGCAGATTTAATAAAATAACAGATAGATCCTGTCCAGAGGTCCTCTTCGCCCTTTTTTCAGGACACTGTCATGAATGAGAAATTTTAAAATTTATTCTTGCCATTACTTTTATAAAATAATTTCTATCCTGTTTAATAATGGCACATGTTATTTATTGGTCAAATCTAAACCTGTAGATGGCGCTGCGCGCCGATATTAATGTTTTGTTTTCTTCTTTTCTATTCAGTGTGTTCTTCGTGTTCGTCCTTGTAGTATGTAATAAATGTATGTAGCCGTAATTGATATCCTATTATTTTCGATTTGAGTCGTCAATTGGCACCAATGAATTGGAATGAATCTACAGTGGCCGGCAGTCCCCACGTCTCTGGACCGATAAGGTAAGATATTTACCTTATTTAAATTTAATATTCTGAAAATGTTTATTAATAACTATTTATGAAAAGATATATCTGAAATGAGTCGCCAAAGTAGCGACATGTGTTTGAATGATAATTTTTATAAGGTCGTTAAGAATTTTAGCGACATAATTATTGGCGCCCGAACAGGGACTGCCAGGCCCTTAAATATGATTTAAAGTTGTTACTTATACTATAGTTCAAATTTATAAATTATCAATATGGCAACCGAAGTAGAAAAGTTAAAACGAAAGCGTTCCACCCTAAAGGGATTGTGTACGAAATTGATTAATACGATAAATATAAAATTAAATGAACCCGACGAAGGGTTAAATGTTTTCGAATTAGAATCACAGTTAGAAAAACTGCAAGTAAAGAATAACGAAGTTATAGAAGTTGAAGATCAAATTGAGGCCAAAATCACGGATCTCAACGAGCTACAATCTGAAATAGAAACGAGACAAGAGTATAGAGATTCAATTATTGATGTAAAAGCTCAAATTATGAATAAGATAGAGAAAATTAAAAATTTAAACGTTACTCCGATCTTATCGCAGCCAAGAAATGAGCAAACACCCAATCTGCATTTAGAAAGAATTAATGCTAGTTCTGTGAGATTACCCAAGTTATCAATTCCTGTTTATGACGGTTCTCCAGAAAACTGGATTGAATTTTGGAGCCAGTATGAAATCACAATACATAACAACAACAACATTTCTAATGTGCAGAAATTTGTGTATTTACGCAGCTTTTTAAAAGCCCAAGCTTTAACAGCTATTCAGGGTTTAGCACTCTCAGATCAAAATTACAATACTGCAATTGATTTATTAAAATCTAGATTCGAAAAAAAAGATATTATAATAAGATATAAAATTGACGCGTTATTAAATTTGAACCCTGTTAAATCTCCAAATCAAATTAAAGAATTACGCTTACTGCACGACGCCCTTGATGTTAATATTAAATCTCTCGAAAATTTAGGTGTGGATTTAAAATCTTACGGAAATTTGTTATTTCCAATTGTTACAAAATTAATACCCACCAGTATTATGATAGACTATAATAAAATGAAAACAGAATCCGAGGAATGGGATGTACAAGATTTGTTAAAACATTTAAAATTAGAAGTTCAGACTAGGGAAAAAACCTTTTTATTTTTAAAACGCGAAGTAGAAACTCACAATAGCGGATATAAAAACTCAAATTCCAGATTTGATTCAAAATCATCGGAAAATAATAATAATAATAATGCTTACTACCGGAAATCTGGTTCGGGATATAAAAATTCTAACACAATGCAAAAGGCATCAGCCTTTAAATTAACTGTTAGTAAATGTATATTTTGTGTTGATGCAATAAACGATCATGACAGTAAAATGTGTAAATTAAATTTAGAGGATAAAAAATTGTCTTTACGCAAACAGGGAATCTGTTATTTATGTTTCAAAAGAGGTAAACATACCGCTAAATTCTGTTTATCGGGTCTCAAATGTGACACATGTTCAGGAAAACACAATACATTAATTTGCTATAAGCAAAAATCGGAAACTCCAACGTCTCATATGAAAGATAAAATTCACTTCGAACATACCCAAACAAATACTTCTGAGAACAGTGCTTGCGAAAATGATAATTCTGTATTGTCCTATAAGTGTCCTGTACAAAATCCGCTTGAGAATAATGAAATATATTTACAAACTTGCTTCGCAAGAATAACAAATAGTTCTAATTTAAACTCTCTGAAGTGTGCCGTATTATTTGATAATGCATCCCAAAGAAATTTCATAAACATATCACTCGCCCGTGAATTAAAATTGCCGGTGATTAGAAAAGAAACTGTCATAATATATCCGTTTTCGTGTGAACAGCCCCAATCGAACGAATATTCAGTCGTAAATTTCGAATTGTCTCATTTAAAAAACCACAAACAGAAATGTTATGTAGAGGCATTGGTCGTAAATCAAATCTCTTTTACGAAGTTACAGATTCTGGATGACGCATCATTTCGAAAACTTTTGGTTTCGAGAGAGGGGGAAGAAAATAAATTTGCGCAATTCCATTCGAAGGCTCCAGAGATATTAATCGGCGCAGGTTTATTTTGGAAACTGCAAAAAAATAAAAAGAAAATTAATCGTTCGTTGTTTGCTGTAAATACATTATTCGGATGGACATTGTCAGGCAACAATAATTCAGGAAGCAATCCAGACAACTTAATTACCGGCGCCACCGTGTTAAAGATCGAATGTGGTAACTCTTTTTGTTTACATGAAAACCATCCATGCATGAAAAAAAATGAATCATCCGATTCTACGGGTAATGATTTGCAAAAGTTATGGTCTTTGGATTTTTTGGGAATAAATGATGATAAATTGATTTCTGCTCCGATCAGGAAATAATAAATAAATTTGATAAACAGTTAGAATATAAACAGGGTCATTATGTTACTCATTTATTATGGAATGATCATGGTATGGATAAATTTGAGAATAATTTTGAAAATGCAAGACGACAATTCAATTATTTGAGAAAGAGATTAAAAGCGGATAAATGGATTTTCGAGCAATATAGGCAGATAATCACAGAACAAAAACAACTAGGTATCGTTGAAGAATGCGGTCGCTCAAAAAAAGAGTATTTCGCTCCACATCGAGAAATTGTAAGACGGGAAAAACAAACATCAAAGGTACGAATTGTTTTTAAATGTTCCAGTAGAGTTTCGGGGTGTAAATCTTTAAATGATTGTCTCGTAAATGGGCCATGTCTTACACCACCAATTTTGGATGTAATTAATAAATTTCGAATGTTTAAGATTGCGTTTTGCGCAGATATTGAAAAGGCGTTTTTAATGATAGAAATCGCGGAACCCGATAGAAATTTTCTAAAGTTTTTATGGTTTGACGAGGATACCGAGAATTATAAAATAATGCGAATGACCAGAGCTACATTTGGTTGTACAACTTCTCCTTTCTTTTTAACGGCAACAATTAAGAAACACATTAAGGAATATAAGGAAATTTATCCGGATAGTTATGAAATGTTAAATTCAGCTCTGTTTGTGGACGATTTGCTTTATGGCTCAGATACCGTAAACGGTGCCTATGAATTAACTTCTACTGCGGTAAATATTTTAGCAAAGGCTGGAATGAAATTAAGAAAGTTTAGTACGAATTCACAGAAATTAAAGAACATGTGGGATAAAAATGATTGAGTTTCGGAGGTAAATAATGAAAGTGTAATAAATATTCTTGGATTGGTGTGGGATAAAGATAGTGATAAATTAGGATTAGCTTTGAAATCTATAGTTGAAAATTTGGATATATCGGTATGTACGAAAAGATATGTATTACATACAGCTGCAAAATTTTTTGATCCTATTGGGATTATATCTCCCTTTTTAATTAGGATAAAGTGTTTTCTTCAAAGAATGTGGGAAAGAGGTATGGATTGGGATCACGAATTGCCGGATGATCTTAAGGGAATTTGGATAAAGTGGTGTAACGAAATTAAGGATTTATTAGAAATTCGAATAGATAGATGCTATTTCACGTATGTTGATTTGAAAAATTCGCGTGTAGAACTACACATTTTTTCAGATGCTTCACCACTTGCATATGGTTGTGTTGCATATTTTCGGGTTATCAGTAATGATAAAAAATGTTATGTAAGTATGATTATGTCAAAGGCTAGAGTTGCGCCGCTAAAGAAACTAACACTACCAAGATTGGAGTTAATGGGAGCGGTGATAGCAGCTAGAGTAGCGAAATATATTTGTGATATATTTAAGGAAATTAACATCGAGAAATTTTATTGGACAGATTCTACTATTGTTTTACACTGGGTGAAGGGATCGGCGAAACAATGGAAACCCTTTGTTAAAAATAGAGTAGTTGAAATTCAGGAATTGTCAGTACCCGAAAATTGGTCATATTGTAATACAAAGGATAATCCCGCAGATTTAGTTACTCGTGGTATTAGTGCAAATGCGTTAGTTAATAATGATTTTTGGTTTAAAGGTCCAAAATGGTTATCTGAGCTAAATGGTAAAGGTAATGATATTGGGGAAAAGGTAGACACGCAATATATTACCGAAGAAAAAAGGAAAACACCTGAAAAAATAATTCAGTTTAAAATCTGTATAGAAACAGTTGAACCAATATTGGATCTAGAAAAATATAGTAACATTTTAAGAGTCCTCAGAATTACGGCATGGATAAAGAGATTTCTTAACAACGCGAATCCTAAAAACGAGAAAGTTAGCGGTCCATTATCGGCAGAAGAAATTGGTAGTGCGCAAACAATGTGGGTTAAATATACACAGAAAATTAGTTTTCCGAATGAATTAAACTGTTTGGTAAATGGGGAACCTATTTCTAAAAATTCAAATTTAATTGAGTTCTCACCATTTTTGGATTCCGAAGGAATAATGCGCATCGGAGGAAGGCTTCAGAAATCAAATTATTCTTTTAACGAAAAACACCCGATCCTGTTGCCTTCAAAGGGTAAATTAATTGATTTGTTAATAAAAAATGCGCATGAAAAAGTGTTCCATTTTGGCATTAATGATACATTAGTACAATTACGGGAGGAATTTTGGGTAATCAAGGGCAGACAGGCAGTAAAAAGCGTATTAAGAAGATGCAGAATTTGCATAAAATTTAATTCTAGAGCTGGAGCCCAGATAACAGCTCCATTACCTGCGGATCGTATCAATGTACAAAGGCCCTTTGCAGTGATAGGCCTTGATTTTGCAGGCCCTTTATACATCCGAAATAATGATAACAAAATATATATATTGTTGTGCACATGCGCAGTTACAAGAGCAGTGCACCTAGAATTGGTAGAGAACCTATCTACAGAAACATTCTTATTGGCCTTCAGAAGAATAGTAGCAAGGCGTGGTCTTTGTCATACAGTATATTCCGACAACGCTCGAACCTTTCATCGAGCTGATATTGAGTTAAGGCACATTTGGAAAATAATTACCCACCCCGACGTTAGAGATTACTATAGTAGTAATAAAATAAAATGGAAATATATCATGGAAATGTCGCCATGGTGGGGAGGCTTCTATGAACGTCTGGTGCGATCTGTAAAATCTGCCTTAAGAAAGGTGGTTGGGAAAACCACTTTAACACACACACAACTACATACAGTTATATGTGAAATTGAAGGGTCAATTAATTCGCGACCCATTACATACATCTATGCAGACTCAGGAGAACCTTCTCCAATTACGCCAGCACACTTCTTGGTAGGTCAGCGACTTACTACCCTACCTATCGTGCATATGAAACCACATGTGCTTCCTGGAACTTCAGCAACATATGTCAAACGTTTTAATCAAAAAGAAAGAATATTGGACCAGTTCTGGTCAAGATGGAAGAAGGAATACCTTCTTCAGCTCAAAAACGCCATGACAAGTCGACACTCCAGTATTCGTGAATATTCTCCAAATGATGTTGTTTTAATCCACGACGCTAAGTTGCCAAGATACCTGTGGAAATTAGGAGTTGTCACTCAAGTGTTTCCCGGTAGAGATGGAAAGGTTCGATCTTGTGAGATAAAAACCTCTACAGGTACATTGAGACGTCCTTTCCAGTTGATTTATCCAGTTGAAATTTTTGAAAAGGACTAAATAAACTTTAAAAACTTTCATTTATAAACTATGACATTTGTGTGGACTTACAATTTGAAATATATTAGATTTAGAAATATTAGATATAATTACAATGGGAAAATGAACATAAAGTTAATGTTCATCCGGGGGCCAATGTGTTATTTATTGGTCAAATCTAAACCTGTAGATGGCGCTGCGCGCAATGTTTTGTTTTCTTCTTTTCTATTCAGTGTGTTCTTCGTGTTCGTCCTTGTAGTATGTAATAAATGTGTGTAGCCGTAATTGATATCCTATTATTTTCGATTTGAGTCGTCAATTGGCACCAATGAATTGGAATGAATCTACAGTGGCCGGCAGTCCCCACGTCTCTGGACCGATAAGGTAAGATATTTACCTTATTTAAATTTAATATTCTGAAAATGTTTATTAATAACTATTTATGAAAAGATATATCTGAAATGAGTCGCCAAAGTAGCGACATGTGTTTGAATGATAATTTTTATAAGGTCGTTAAGAATTTTAGCGACAGCACATTACAACAAATGTACCAGAAGTACTTCTGCGTAAAATTTCTTTTCTTTGAGAGTGTTCTGCAAAAAGGGCGGAGAGTACGACCCCTGATCCTGTCTCATCTTCGTACTTGTTCTTAAATAAGTTATTTGCATGTTGTTGTGAAAGTTTATTTCATAGAAGTAAGTAGTTAAGGATTTTTTCTCTTGGCGGTACGTATTGATCGAGATACTTTTAGCTTTTGCTAGTATTTCTTGAAACGTCTTGCTGTTCTTTCTCCACCCCAGAGTTCCCAATTTTTATAATTTATTCACGAGCATTTTCAGCCCCGCCTCTTTTTCATACCGGAAATTTTGAAAAATGATTTTCTTCTTGTTTAATCGTTGTCACTTATTAAATGGAAATAATCTACAAAATGTTTGGCGCGAAAAGAGCACGGAGCTAAAAATGCTCGTGAATAAATTATAAAAGTTGGGAACTCTGTTCTACCCTTCATTTGAAAAGTCTCTCTGCTCAATGCTTTTTGGGTTAATTATCTTTCTGGTTTCATCGTTATTTTACTCTTTAATTTATATATACATATATTATTCATATGCCAGATAATTAAGAAAATTTTGACTCAGCAACTAAAAATATGTGCCAAAGATTTTCGAACATGTCTTTATCGTGAATTGTTTTTGTAAGGAATTTCGTATTATCTGACAAAGTTTATAAATAATAGCATAAATTTTTAGATTTTTTATGAGTATATGTAATTAGATTACTGAATCAACACAATTCGATCAATATTACTGAATAAGATTTCACCAAACTACCGATTGTAAAAATTAATCTAAAATACAGTAATGGATATTTAACGATAATTTACGTTTGGTTTGAAGGGGGAAAAAAGTCTACAAACATTTAATGTAAGACAAATTTAAAGAATTAAATATTAACCCTTTGCGACGCAAGACAATTAGGATCATTTAAATTATACTTCCACCAGAATTCATGAGCTAAATTAAACTAAAAGTAATTTTAAATTTTAAGTTTAAAAAAAGTGGGATTTACTGATATGTTATAAACATAAATTTTTGCTGAAAAAGTTCCGGGATGAATTTTTGCAGCTGAACCTTAAATTTTGCATCCTCGTAGCGAGGACAGCGCGCGTTAAGAGGTTAAGGCAAATCGGTTTTATTTTATTTCCTGAAAAGACACATTTAACCTAGGTAGCACACTGTCGTATTTTTAACGTTGAACAAACCATAATATATTTCGTAACTATTTTCTATTACGTAATAAAATCCAAAATATGTCTTGTAGATTTAATTGTTTTAAAATGGTTGTTTAAATTAATTTTTCAACGTAAAAACAATCTTTATAGCCACGTCGCTTGATATCGCAAAATGTCCGCAATACTATCTCGATATATATGTTTGTTTTTAACGTCTTTTCGTCTTATGAACGATGAAATCAACAACAACAACAAAAATAAGACTTTTCAACTCATTTTGTTAGGAAATCAGAAATTTCAGCTTTTTCATTGCATTTCCCTTTAAATATTTCTAATCATTAGCAAATAAATAAATAAAAGCCTCTAGTTAAAAAAAGAAAAGAAAAAAATTACAATGATGATTTTTATTTATTTTAATGATTAATTTAATTTTATTAATGTGTTTATTTGTAATTTTTCAATAAATCTAAAAAGAATTTTTTAAAATATCAAAATATATTTATCTTTCACGATTTTTTCAAATAAACATTATGGAGAAAAATTTTAACCCTTATCACTCGTATGTCCCTTCTGAGAGGACATTAAAAAATCGTGACACGCCTTAAGGTGTTCATCTGCAAATGAAATGTTATTTTTCTAAAACGTGTAACTATAGGCTACATATCGGCTACCGGAAAATTTTAGCAGAAAGATTTATTTTATTTAATGATGAAGTAAAATAAAACAAATTATTACAATTTTTTCGGTAGCCAAAAGGTAGTAAGTTGGAAACAATACGTGTGACTTTTTAAAGGTACGCCAAAAGGCGTGTCTTACTGTTCAGAATAGAAAAATATGCCGAGCGTTATGGGTTAAATAAACATTTATCTTTACTTTCTTTCTTTTTTTTTCTTTTTTTTTTTTTTTCTTTTTTTTTTTTTTTTCAGTCATACTACACTGTGTTTCACATACTGTGTATGATAAAGTTCATGTTAAGCAGAGATTATTATTTGTTATTTTAAAAAACTTATTGCATATATAATGAAAACCATTTTTATTTTTTCATTGTTATTAGCCATTTTTTGTATTTATTGGCTATTATTTTGTGATGTGTCTTTTAATGATAAAAAATGTATCATGAAAAAACGAATTTTTTCTTAATTTAACAGAAAGGTTTCTGCAATGCAGCCGCCTGTCTCCTTTAGAATGCAGTTTTAAAACAAATATATTATTTTTCTAAATATACACAGATTTTTCATAAACCAAAATACTAGTCCATATGTTGCAAATTGCAGTAGTTGATTTTACCGATACTGGATCTAGAACTATGCATAAAAATTAAGTTAATATTAGCAACTGTATACAGGGTGTTCCAAAGTACAACCGATAAACTGAGCGGAGTAATACAAGGCATCAAGTGGATGAAAACTTACCTTGAACATAGGTTCGCAAACCACGTTGAGGGGTTGAAAATACTGAAAAACGCATGCAGATTTCAAGTCACGCTAGAACAGCTTAAGTATAGTACTAAGTACAAAAGATTTATTCTATTAGTTATTACAACAGTTGTTGGGTTGGAAGTGGTGACTTCTGACGCCATTGCGTAGTCTACAATGATATTAGAAACGATTCCCGGACGCGCTTGAAGATGTTAAGTATGGTTTTAATGTTCACTGCAGCGACGATAATCCGTGCTTCGAAATCTTCCAGTGTGTGCACAGGTGTAGCATAAACCAGCGGTTTAAAGACCAATAGAAGAATATCACAGGAATTGAGATCCGGCGAACTTGAAGACCGCGCAACGGATCACACGTATCCAATCTACCTAGTTTATTTTTCATAATTTTTACCATCAAAAATGATTTTCGACCCATGATCTAAGGTATAATTTCCTCCTCTTAACCCTTTAACGTTCACTACTTAATTTATTTTAAAAATTACTAAACTAATTTTAAGAATGGCTTTTAGACACATAGCTGATCATAAATATTTAAAATATAAAAAATCAGCATTGTTCCTTTTCGAGAAATTTTCGGTTTGAAACATCTGTAAGTAAACCTTATTAAATTCAAATAATATTTAATTTAATAAATAAATCACTTTATAAGTAAATATTATCGACTACAAAAACTCGTAAAAGTTGCATAGATCCCAACATTTCAATTTATTCCGGAGTATTTTAACCCTTTGCGGCACAAGGTAATTCGGATTATTTAAATTACACTGCCACTGGAATTTACGAAGATAATTAAAATAAAAGAATTTTTAAATTTTAACGTTAAGAAAGGGCCTTTTTTTGCTATGTTATAAATGTAAAGTCTTGCTAAAAAATTTCCGGGATGAGTTTTTTTCACTTGAGAATTAAAATTAGGTGTTCCATCAGCGGGAAAACTGCGACTGAAAGGATTAATGTCTCCTACATACTTGCCAATATTTTAATTTATTCCGGAGTATTTTTAGCCCCGCCTCTATTTCGCACCACTTAATTTATAAAAAAATTTTCTCTAATATATAACACTGATAAAATAAGAAAAACATTCCCTTAAAAAATAAGTGGTACGAAATAAAGGCGGGGCTAAAAATACTGCGGAATAAATTAAAATGTTGGCAATTATGGTCTCCTATCACCCGCTCTGAATTTTTCAGTCGATGTTCGAAATATCTTGTATATTTAACTATAAAAGAAAATTTGGTTTTTTAAACTTCGAAACACATGTAACCCCCTTAATGTTCAATTGTTAGATTAGCCGTATATTGAAATAATCCACATTCATCACCGCCCCACATCAACGAGGTTATGAGGTAAAGTTTCAATTGTTACTAAGAAACTAAGAAGTAACAGATATGTCTTGATAAAATTTCTTCTGGATTTTAATTGATCCTTATGTTGTAAATTACAGCTGTTAATGTTCTTTGTTGGGTCTCAGAAACCCGTTGATTGAAGCTTATTATACATAAAGTCAAAAACTCTTTGAGAAATGTGTAAATGTAACAGGTAGCTATGTAGGGAAGTTTTAAAAATTACAAATAAGAACTAGGTTTATATTTTAATAATAATTAAAAATTTACGACGACTCCCATCGCATATGTGAAATAAATTATAATCATGAAGTACTATCATAATAATTGTATGTAAAAAAAAAAAAAAAAAAAAAAAAATAGAATAAGAAAAGGAAAAAAAAAAGTTTTTATTTTGTTAAACAAGTTGTTCATAAAAAATTTCTATGAATTAAATATCGCACAAAAAAGGAAAAAAAAAATTACTTATCTACTTAAATATACAATTTAGTTTCATGTTTCTCTTTTATATATTAAATTAATTCAATTTAAACATTAAATGAAATGTTGAAACAATCCTTATATATATATATATATATATATAATTTCAATTCACCCAGAGTTAAATTTTGAAAGAAAAATATACTTTAACATTCTTGGAAATTATTCTTGTAAAAAAGAAATTTACTTACGTTTATCTTTTTTTAAATATTAAATTAATTCAATTTAAACATTAAATGAAATGTTAAAACAATTCTTAAAAAAAAAAAAAAAAAAAAAAATGTTATAAGCTCAATTTATTTAGAATTAAAGGAAAAATTGAAAGGAACATTTACCTTGATAATTAATATTTCATTCTCTAATAAAATTAAATTTATAAATCTATATCTTTCTATATATATATGTGTGTGTGTGTGTGTGTATAACTTTATTTGATATTTTTATAAGCCTTATTATTGAAATATTTGCATAAAAATTAAATGAATAAAACTTATAAATATGTTAAATTAAAATACTTTAAAAAGTATTTTATTGTAATAAGGAAAGAAATCTGATATGATACCTACGCGACTTTGTCTTACTCCATATTTATAGATCTTAAAAACAAATTATGGATTATGGTGTAAGATGACAAGTACAATAAATGAACGTACTTTAAAATTGAACTGGTTGAACTAGTTCTAAAAACTGTTTTATTTAACATAATATTTCTATGTGGGTAAGGGATACGGCCTCTTCAACTCCCATTTTGAACATTGTAGCAGCACAGCATTCACTGAAAGCTTAAAGATGTTTTAAATTAAAATAATTATTCCAAATAATTCAGATAATTTTGTATATAACAAACCTTGAAACTTCGTAATCTTGGTCAAGCTTATCTGCTGGCAAACTCATGTCAGTTTTGTAGTAAAATGAATACATCGAAATTTATAAGAAGTTTCCAAGGACCTGGACATATAATTAAGAGGACTTTTGTATATTTGGAGTTATTTGTTAAAAAAATGGCAGCATATTTGGAACTAATAACCTTTATTCTTCACTTTTTAATTTTTTCAGCATATTTCTTTGGGTAATTTTTGGAATAAAACAAATGCATACTTGCCAAGCTAACTCGGAAGATTGTTGGTCTCGCCCCTTTCCGCCTATTTTTTCACACCAGCCTTTTTTTAACCCTTATCGCTCGTATGTCCCTTCTGAGGGGACATTAAAAAATGGAGCCCCGCCTTAAGGTGTTCCTCTGCAAATGAAATGTTATTTTACTAAAACGTGTAACTATAGGCTACCTTTCGACTACCGGAAAATTTTAACGGAAAGATTTATTTTATTTAATGATGAAGTAAAATAAAACAAATTATTAAAATTTTTGGGTAGCCAAAAGGTAATAAGTTGGAAACTATACGTGTGACGTTTTAAAGGAACACGAAAAAGCGTGTCTTACTTTTCAAAATAGGAAAATAAGCCTAGAGTTAAGGGTTAAGAGTACTTTTCTTCTTATTTAATGGTAAATATATTTGAAGAGAATTACTCTAAAGATTAAGTGGTGTACAAAAAGGGGCGACAACTAACAATCTTCCGAGTTAGGTTAGCAAATATGCAAATGGAAGTGCTGGCAGCGAATAACGGTAAAGTGACTTATAACATGGTTATAACATGGCAGCTTAGCTGTTGAATATTCGAGTCCGTGCAAGGATCCTTGAGGAACATAATTTAAAACAAGATATGGGTTAGTGATAGCGTTTACAGTAACAGAGAAGGATCTATTATTTTGATAATTCCAATTCACTGATTAGCTGGTCAAGTAGACCGGTAGAAATTAGTTTATAAATAATGCCATGACAGGATGCAATACTTTATCAAAGGTTTTTTGTGCATGTAAGAATATAATTCCAGTAACACTACCTGTTTGAAGACTATCATGAATAAATTCACAAACTCAACACAACTGTTTTTGTGTACAATGACATGGGTAAACTCTAAATTTTCAGGTGTTATCACATCCTGAAAGCATAGTTGCTAGCTTAACTCCTTTTGACTACAAGAAAAAATTAATAGCAATTTTTATTTGATTTAATGAGTGAAAACTGCTACAGAAATATATGAAATTTCTGGTATAATTTCCTAAGAAAAATCCTGTGAAAGTATGTAAATTCATTCAGACGTTTAACAAGAATATATTATTATTATTATTATTATTTTGCATGCAGGTTCATAAAGAAATAGATCTATAACTCTCAGGTCATTTGTGCCATCTAAAGCAGGGGCACGATTAAATTTATTTTCCAGGAGTGAGGAAATATATTAAATACGTACTTGCTAACATGCTAATTAATATTCAGTAGTATTGTTAGCCCGCCTTCTTTTTCCCACCAGTATCCTTTTATTGTATTTTTCCTCTTATTTAATCGTAATTGCATTTGGAGAATATTACTCTAAAAATTTGCTGGTGTGAAAAAAAGGGCGGGACTAACAACACTATGGAATATTA
Source organism: Salticus scenicus (assembly GCA_963930645.1). Taxonomy (NCBI): domain Eukaryota; kingdom Metazoa; phylum Arthropoda; class Arachnida; order Araneae; family Salticidae; genus Salticus; species Salticus scenicus. The sequence continues at coordinate 100,983,612 of OZ005659.1, read as the reverse complement.
ATTAGAATGTTGGCAAGTATGTAAATATCAACGCGAAATTAATTAATAAAGTAATATAAAAAAAAATTTACCAGGGATAGCTACACTTTCGCGACCACTAGTGTAGATTCACGTCATTTGGAAATCTGTAATTATGCCAGTGGGCGTTTCTTTTGCAATTTTTTTGTTACAATATTTCTCAAGAATATTCTTGGTATTCATATTTGTACAGTCGGGGAAAAAAAACGCAACACTCAACGTAACTTCGTTGCTAATCGATGTAGAAAAATGTAATAGGTATCATTCGACGGGGAATTGGGAGTAGTTTCAGAAAATGAACTGAAATTTTGAATTCGGGGTCGTCTACATATTAAAACGCGCACCAACTTTCATTTTTTCAATGGTAACACCCTATTTTTATTTTATATTTGAATTCCTGGGATCGCGACAACCCGAAAAAGTATATTGGTTGTATATTTTACTTATTTTTTCACAGAGTTATAAGCGTTCAAAGTTTGAAGGTGCTAATGTTAAAATCATATTTCAAACTTTTATTAATATCTTCACAAAAAATAACTTGATCGATATAACTTTTTTTTTGCGAGATACAGTGAAGAAACCCAAACATAATCCATCATTACTTTTGATTCTGAAAAATATTTTTGATTCTGAAAAATAAATTCATATTCATAAAAATTATGAATTATGACCTATAATAATTTTTACATAAAATGAATCCTAATGCTGAAAAATATGGGTGTGCAAATTTGCAGCTCATTCCAGTTATTAGTTTTCGAGATATAAATAAATCTTTCTTTTGGAGTGGTTTAGGGGGCCGTCTCTTATAAAGTTTTGCATGAGGTAACGAATCAAATCTTAAAAAATAACAAAGAAAATTAAACAAAATATTTTTATTTTTTATTTACGGGTCAAATTATATAACAGCAATGTCAAACGCAAAGAAATGAAACAAAAATGATGATTTTTAGACAGTGTTAGCATCAAAAATTCCGTTTTTCTAAAGAAGACAAGCCCCGCCTTCATCGTTCTTCAAAACAAAACATTACAGAAACGAAAAGTAAATGTGACATTGAGTATTCGTGTTAAACCCATTATTTTATGTTGAAAATAATATGCACAAGTGGTATTTACTTCATCGATTAATTGGTGATAAATTTTGAATCTTTTAAACAAACACTAGAAGAAAAAAAAAAAAAAAAACTAAATAGGCGGGGTTTAGTGTTTTAAATAGAAAAATATGTTTAATGTGAAATTGTCGAATATAAAAAACGAATGGAATTGGAATGCAAGACAGACTTGTAAAATCGTTTCTTAACTACCGTCATAGTTAAAAAAAGGTTTAATCATTTGCTTCATATATTGCTTTATATTATTTTACTTATTTACTTATTTTGTAGGGGGACGATTATTATTTAAGGACACTTTAGTCTTTAAAATTTTATTAATATATTTTAACTTTATACATTTTTAAAAACACTTTAACTTTTATAAATATATTTTAACACTTTTTGCGACTGCAGGATATTGTCTTTTTGACAGTAAGACCCGCCTACGGGCGTTATATTCTCAAAATAAAATATTTCAGAACAAATTTTCTGTATTCACAATTACATTACAATTGGATATACATTATAATTATATTCTTTCTAATCAATATATTTCTATCCATAGTATATTTTATTGCAAAAATATGAACACCGGGTACACACTTAAGAAATATGTAACACACAAATTACGAAAGAAACGCCCACTGACAGAGTTACAGATTTTCAAATGGCTTGAATCTACGTAAGCAGTCGCGAAAGGGTTAAGTAAGAAATTATATTTTCATAGAAATTATGAAACGATTCATACAGTTCCAAAGAGTTCAACTGATCCAAAACTGGTAAGTGCGATTAAATTTGTTTAATATTTACTTTATGAACGCTTATAATAATTTATCCGAAAAGATTTAGTTTATGCGTTGTTGTATATATATATATCTATATTATTTCATTTCGTATATTATGTTACACCTACGAAAGAAAATTTAAGCTTTATTGGTCACCAGTATAGACATAATAGACACTTTTACTTAAAAAAATATTGCGCTTTTTTCAAAGAATACTGTATGGACTAATCTCAAGTGTAAAGTATTGAAATGGACCTAAAATTATCTAAAAAAGTACTGAAATATATACAAATCTAAAAAAATGAATTCAGGATAATTAAGAAACTGGAAAAAGAGACAGTGTTTTATTAATTTCTATTTTATTTTTTCCCCTGAAAGATTTCCGGTGTGAAACATTAAAATTTTCTCTTTTTCTTATAGATCTTAATTTTATTTTTCTATATTTATAGGTAACCCCCTAACACATTTTTGATTATAACTCTATAAATACTAAAGATAAAGTATACAAATAGTATACTTTTCCGCACTGCCAGACTCTCAGAAATTCGAAAATGAAGTCAAAATTAGGTGTTGCTATTGAAAAAAATCAAAGTTGGCTCTCATTTCAAAATGTTGATGACCCCTAATTCAAAATTTGACGACATATTCAGAAAGTGCTTTTAATTTCCTGTTGAATGACGTTCACTAGATGTTCCTGAGCCACTTAATAACGAAATTACAGCGTGTGTTGCGTTTTTTTTTTCCCCGACTGTACAATGAAAATATTATGGATGCAAATAGTTAGAGAGTAGTCGTGATTGTATTCTTACGAGGTGCCTTATATTCTTTATTAGACGTGTACTTTACTCCACTATCTCAGAAGAACTAGTACAGGTTTGCAAAATAACACTTTTCATTTTTTTTTTTTTTTCAGTGAGTTGGGTCATAGCCTCTTAAACCAGATGCCTGTCGCGTGGCTCGGAAAGTTGTCAAAAGTTCAAGCGATAGACCGCGCCACCTGGTACGGATTGCGCAATTTTTTTATTCAACTGTCACCAATAATTTTAAGAAGTGATATATGATATATATAATCGACGATTCTTCGATTATATTCACCTTGTATGTATATAAAATCCTACTTTTAAAAACTTTTGGTGGCTGCTGAATAGAAAAGTTGCACAATCTGTACCAGGCTGCGCTGCCTACCGCTTGAACTGTTGCCAAGAATCCGAGCCACGCGACAGGCCTCTAGTTTAGAAGGCTATGGTTGGGTATCTCTAATGTGTTTTAATGTGTTAAATTCAGAAATGCATGTCTTTCTTTCCCATCGCATAAGGGTTTTTTACAAGATAGGGAAGAGTATCGGAAGAATTTTCACAGAGGCTATAAGAAACTCGAAAGTAATTATGCATAATATATATTAACACTTTCGCGACCGCATGTTTTTGTCTGTCTGATAGTAAGTTCCACCTATGGATGTTATTCTTTTAAGTTATATTTTTTCAGAACAAGATTTTTGGTATCCATATTTATGTTACAAAAGAATATGCATTTTAATTATACTCTTTTTAATTAGAGTAATTATATCCATAGTATTTTGATTGTACAAATATGAATATTGGTAATATTCTTAAGAAATATAGTAAAATACGAATTCAAAAAGAAACTCCCACTGGCAGAGTTACAGATTTCCAAATGACGTGAATCTATAGTTGCCGAATTAGTACCTTTTCACTACAGGAAAATTTATATATATATATATATTTTAATTTTACTTTATCAGTGAAAATCGTTACAGTTCACGGATTAGATAAAATAAATTTTTCTTTTAAATTTTTCCGGTAGCCTAAAGATGCTAAGTTGGCAACTATACGTGGATCTACGTCACTGGTCGAGAAATTGTTAAAATAGGCTATTATTACACATTATCTTTTAAATGTGTTTCTTTACATCGTAAGTCCCTTTAGAGACTTTTTCGAGTGTTCGGCATGTGGCCATAGATGCCAATATTTTAATTTATTCTGGAGTATTTTTAGCCCCGCCTTTATTTTTATACCTCTAATTTTTTAAAAGTACTTTTTACTTATTTCATCGAAGTTATACATTAAAGAAAACTTATCTATAAACAAAAAGGTGCGAAATAAAGGCGGGTTTAAAAATACTCCGGAATAAATTAAAATGTTGACATCTATGATGTGGGCCTTAACCCTTTCACTACCAATATAAACTGCCTTTGGGACCAGTGCTGCCAGATTGAGGGAATTCTTTGTATATGATATCTACCACTAAATTTTAAATGCCTAATAACTTCGAAAACTTCTTTGTTAGATGTTTTCGGAATGATTATACAACCGTTGCAATTAAAATTTATTGGTGGATATTCAATAAAAAAAATACCTCAATCAGGCAGCATTGCTTGGGACGTATATGTCCCAGTGGTAGTGAAAGGGTTAAGGAGGAGGGATTCTGTGTGTAACATCCAGCAACAAACTACTAACATGTTAACATTCCATCGCCTCCGATACCTCCTACACATTTCTTTGATATCTTGATGAAATAGCTCTCCTTGTTGTTTACTCACATTACCCAGATTTTACGAGAAATAACTTAGATGGGTGCTAAAATAGTGGAATTTTAAGCTCAAAAAATCCCATTTTGTTAGCAATGTATATTTTCAAGCATTTTATTCCACTCTTAATATTCACTCATCAAAGAATATCTTTTTTCATCATTTCTGAGTTCCTTTTGCATTATTTATTGGGTACGTTAAATTATTGACTCATGTAAATAATTATTCTTTAAATCATCAAAGTGATTAGTTTTATCGGAATTTATTCGTTTTACTATTAACTTTTTTTTTTTAACAATATTCATAAAAATATTTTACATGCATATATTCTATAAGAATTATTTAAATAAATTTAATATCATTATAAGACCTTAATTTGGCACGAATTTACATATTTAACATATTTTATCGGTTTTAAACACAGCGCAAATATTCCTCATATCAAACATATCATATAAGCGCTGCTTATTTTAATATGTCTTAAGAAAAGTCGCGAAAACAAAAAAGCTTTAATTCAATGAGAAGTTAAAACATCATCCATTCAGGCCTCGCAGCGTTCCTGAAATTTTATGTTTCTTTAACCCGTTAGTAGTCGCTAGTTGGTCGATTTACCGCCCATCTTTAAGTGTTATCATCTTTTATTTATTCGATGGCCACCAAAAATTTTTAGAAGTGGCATTTGATATACATAAAACGCGAATAAACTCAAAGAAACGTCAATCACATCACTTTTTAAAATTATTGGTGACAGTTAAATAAAAAGTGCGCAATCTGTAACAGGTGGCGCTGTCTATAGCGACTACTAACGGGTTAATTATACTGTCAAAACAATTTAAAAATTATGCTTTTTAACAAATTGCTTCATCCTTCAAACACTGAAAAATCTTAAACAAAAATTTCTTGTTAACCGTACTGGTGGCAATATAATAAAATAAAGGTAAAATTTTAGTAACGCTGCGAGGCCTGTGCGTTATTTAACAGATTTTACATCAGATTTGATTTGATTTTATTCCGTATGGTTAATATCAGAGCCTGATTAAGGGGGAAGCTCGCTCTTCACACATTATTTAAACTTACACTGTTATTTTTTAACAAATACTTTCCTCCTATAAAAAACAGAAAATTTTCATTAAAAATTATTTTAAAAGAATTCTGGTGTCTAATAACGGTGAGTAAATTGGATTGTTTTACACCGTTCATTTTTTATAAAAAATATTTCCTCGTCAAAGCGTGGAATTTCTATGACATGAAGTAAAAAATAATTGTAAAAATATTCCGGTAAGAACGAGCTTCCCCCTTAATCAAGCCCTGGTTATTATCACAGATTACCACACAAGTAGAACACTACGGTAGGTTCATTGGTGACCAAAGTATGACTACAGTGACCTTAGATTGTTATAAGTGACCTATTGTTAAAAGTGATGGTTATATATGACCCAATTGTTATAAGTCATTTTTACGTATGACCCAATTGTTATAAGTTTCTCGAGTTTCGAGTTTCACAATCGCCTTACTTTATTTGCATCTTATTTTATTTTATATTATTTCATTTATTATTACTTTTTATGAACATGAACGTCAAACACAAAATATTTTAAAAAGAAAATACTAAATATGAAGTAAATACGTTGTGAAAATGTACTACATCAATCAAAAATATTTTCCATTTCAATGTTTTTTTTTTTTTTTTTTTTTTTTTTTTTTTCATTATTTAAACGAAGAAATGTTAAATGCTTGCTGATTTAATGATAAATATTTACTGATTTTAGAATTGCAGTTTGAATCTATTACACCGCGGAACAAAAAAATTTGCGGCATTTATTTTGTTAATGGTTTTTGTAAACACTTGTATTAGACATACACAGTATGCATTTACATTTTTTGGATTGACTTTCGTTCTTGAGATAAACGAAACACAAGAAATCAATGAAAAAATTAGATTACCCTCCTAAAGATCTATTAATTTGATTAACACCACTAAATTTTATTATCTATTCACGTATATAGTACAACAATTTTACGATTCCGCTATTAGACCTTGAAATTATCAGTTCCTGTCTTATTGTAAGTTTGAAAGTGCTTTTAGTCTTGAAAAATATGAGTTCGTTACGAAAACCTTGTGTTAACAACCCTAATAGTTTTTGTTTTATGTGTCAAAATTTGTTTGCGAAAGCAAAGAAAAAAGATCGCGGAGTTTGTGATAAAAACCTACGAAGCATATTTTTGGAGAAAGCTTGCACAAAAGAATAAATATTGGGTACCTAATATCGTCTGTAAGCCTTGTGTAGAATCTTTGCGATACTGGAGTCAAGGAAGCCGTAAAGGGCTTCAATTTGGAGTGCCGATGGTATGGACTGAGCATACTAATCACTTAAATGACTTACTTTTGTGCAGTGAATGTAAAAGGTATCAACCGGTATAAAAAACGTACTTGGGTTGGTTGAATGACATTTTTTTTTTTTTTTTTTTGGCTCAAGGTCCACAGTGGGACATGCTGCGCCACACAAAAAGGTAAAAGAATAAAAAAAAAAAACGTACTTGGGTTTATCCTAATGTGGAATCGGCTAACGCAGTGATGATTTGCCAATTCCAGTGTTTTCAGGACCATCTACTGCAAACTGGGATGATGTTGAAATGTTAGAGGAATCAGACGAGCAGCAATGAAAGTGAGTTCGAAGAAAGTAGTTCTACAAAACAGGGATTTTTTAAGAGGAGCTCAATGACTTGGTTCGTGATTTGAATTTATCAAAAAAATCGGCCGAAATTCTTGCTTCGAGATTAAAAGAAAAACACTGTCTTCAACCTGGTGTTACCATTACATCCTTTAGGTAGGACCAGAGAGCAAGACCTTCTTCCTTACTTTACCGAAGAAGATAAGCTTGTATTTTGTAACAATGTTTCTGGACTCTTAAATTGTATGGGCTTTCCCGAATATAAGCCTGAACATTGGAGGCTTTTTATATATAGCTCAAAAAGAAGTCTGAAATGTGTATTGCTGCACAATGGAAATACATTTGCTTCAGTTCCAATCGGTCATACTACCAAACTAAAAGAGGAATACCAAAATATTAAAATTGTTTTAGAAAAGATTTCGTACCCAATATATCAGTGGTCAGTATGCGTCGACTTGAAGATGGTGAATTTTTTATTAGGCCAGCAAGGTGGGTATACTAAATATCCCTGTTTCATATGTCTATGGGATAGTCGCGCAAAAACAGAACATTGGATTAAAAAGGTCTGGCATTTGAGGGAAAATATGGAGATAGGAAGAACAAACGTGATTCATGAACCACTGATAAGCCGAGAGAATATCCTTCTTCCACCACTTCACATCAAGCTTGGGCTAATGAAACAGTTCATCAAAGCCCTTGATAAGACTGGTGACTGTTTTAAATATGTGTGTCAAAAATTTCCAGCCCTGAGTATGGAAAAATTAAAAGCAGGCATCTTCGATGGACCGCAAATCCGTACTCTTATAAAAGACATTGTGTATTTGTAAACCATATGACACAAATTGAATCTGAAGCATGTCTAAGCTTTGTTTTAGTAGTCAAACATTTTTTGGGGAATCATAAAGCACCAGACTATGCAGAATTAGTTGCTAAAATGCTTCAAAATTTTCACACATTAGGAGTTACTATGAGCATTAAATTGCATTTTTTGCATATCCATTTGGACAGATTCCCGGATAATCTCGGCGATTACAGTGAGGAACAAGGAGAACGGTTCCATCAGGATAATGGAAGAAAGATACCAAGGTCGATGGGATCGCCACATGCTGGCAGACTACTGTTGGATTTTAATAAGGGATTTTCCTGAGCAAAACCATGACAAAAAAGCTTACAGAAAAAGTTTTTTATAATTTTTGTTTTAATTATTTGATGAACAGCATGTATATATATATTTTTTTATATCGTTCTTATAAAGGATCTTAATAAAAATATTTTTTCAATATATATTGGTATTTTTATTTAAGTTTTTTTAGTGAAATAGTTATTAGTCTTTATCTCAAAAACTAGAGCTAATTTGACAAACCTAATAATTTTCTAGTATTCAGTACACTAGTCTTATACAGAATTGACTTTAAGCTACCATGCCGCAAAATGACTGTTCCCCAGTGTTATTTGTGTTCAAATAAAAATGCGCTTAGCATATATTACTTTTATAATAATGAAATGTATTTTTAAACATTATAAAAAATAATTTTATTTCTTAGAAGAATATATCTAAATCCTTTGAATGTGTTTTATGCATACAGAAATAACACATCGAGATTATACCCATGAAGCTGGTAGACATGAGTTGCCGGGTTCAATCCCAGGTCGCGTTCGTCGGTCTAGTCATCTAGAGTTTTCCGTAGTTTTTCTCCGAAACTTGCGTAAGTAAATATAGGCTAAGGACCCTTAGAAATGCCCTCACGGAGGGCAATCTCCCTAATGTTCAGGACCCTTGTGCATCAAATGGTCTTAATCCTATCACTACCATTATCATGCAAATACAGGGTGACCATAATTAAACTTACAGTGCTCAAAGTGTTTTGTAGTGCGATGAAATTGCAAGAATGGCACCACAGTTTATAGGAAGATTAAACAAGACGGGGGACAAATAATTCCGGAAAAAAAAATCGAAATTTTACCGCAAGGGGAATATATGGCGCTGTATTACTAAGTAAAGCTTTTTTCGATATTTATAATTTAAAATTGATTGCGTACTTTCTTTAAGCACTGCTTTAGTCCCCTTTATTATTTTGAAATTGGATATACCCTAGAAAAAATTGCTATACTCAGAAAAACAGCGTCACATATTCCGCTAGAGGAAAATTTTGGAATTTATTTAATTATTTATTTTTTATTTAATTATTTATTTTCGGAATTCTTCGTTTCCCGTCTTATTTAATTTTCCTATAAATTTTGGCGTCATTCTTGCGATTACATCGCACTATAGAACACTTTGAACACTATCAGTTTAATTATGGCCAACCTGTATATTAGAAAGCAAGGATGAAAAAGACACTTTCACTTCTCACAAAATCAATTTGTTATCAAATGTGATATTCACATAGACGTAACACATAATAATATAACATATGGAAGTTTTTAGTTACCCCAGTTGACCCTAGTGGCGCTAATATAGCTCCGGTTCGCGTTTAACCTTCATTGTTCTATCTGTATGGTAATCTGGGGACTGATATGGAGTTCTTGTTAGAAGGATAAAAGTTTAACATGGCTGAATCATACCTTCCTTAACTAGATGCTTGTCGAGTAGCTCGGAAACTAGGCAACAGTTGAAGCGGTGGACAGCGCCACCTAGTACAGATTATAGGACTTTCTTATTCAGCTATCAAGAATAATTTAAAGAAGTGATACATGATATATATAATCGACGTTTTTTCCATTCTATTCGCCTTTTATGTATATCATATCCCACTTTTAAAAATTTTGGGTGGCTGTTGAATAAAAATGTCGCGCAGGTGGCGTTGTCTACTGCTTGAACTGTTGCCTAGTTTCCGAGCTACGCGACAGGCATCTAGTCAAGGAGGATATGGCAGAATAATATATTTAGACATATGCAGAAAAAATTCATCAACATAATTCTGCATCTGAAATATAGAAATTAAAGTAATTTTATGTCCAAGAAGCTGAGATAAAATTATACATTAAATTGTTAAACATCAGTTTAGCTTCGGTCAATATAAATTAAAAATAAATCAGATTATTTTCTGAAGATATTCATACAAATTACATTAGACGTCATTCATTGTTTTAAAATATAGAACATGGTTATTATGAAAATTGTTATATATTGCAACGTCCCCGTGCTTACTATAGAAAAATGTAAGTCGGTCTGACGAAATCTAATTTTATGCAGTTCTGCTATTTAGTTGTGTAAATACGGCGAACTGAAAAATACAAAAATATGCATAATCTTTCAAAAAATAACCGAATCGTGTTCAGGTTTTAAAAAAGCGGAGAAATCCACAAGAAAAAATCATCAACTTTCATCTATCTGATACTTTATTTTTTTATGTATTGAAAAAATATATTAATCTTACTTATACTACATCTAAAATATTCTTTTAAAAACAGTTAAAGATTAAATATCCTTATCCTTGATAGAGACATCAATCTTCCCATTTCAAAACTTTATACTGGCTTTAAAGATAAACAGAAAAGTATCTTTACAAAGATACTTACTGATCGATATAAATGAGTTCGTGTGAGGAAAAGTTTTACTGTTTATATTAAGCTCAGTATTATGAGTTATTAAGATGTAATGAAACAACGAAGGAAATTCATTCGAATCGCGCAGATCATAAAACAATTTCCTACTGTATTTATCCATCACACCAGTTAACCCCTTTTTTTTTTTTTTTTTTTTTTACCTTTCTTCATGTCGCCACCTTAAAATAAATATTAGTTTAAATAATAGAAAAAAAAAAAAAAAAAAAAAAAAAATATATATATATATATCTTTCCGGTTTTATATATTTAATAATAAAACCCCGTTTCCCGAAACTAACACTGAAAACATTTATAATCCGTAATTGTAATGAAATGCTCGCCCTCTAGTGGGCTAAGCTGAAATTACAATTAACAGGAATAGCTTTCGGCTTTCGTCGAGACGCCATTGCTTGCTGTATATTCGATGTTTTGTTTCACATATATTTATTGAATAAAAATGAATAAATCCGGTAAAAAGATAACGCATACTGTTGTGTACCATAGTGTAACTCCAAAGGATCAAGAAATCCATAATTAAGCTTCCATTTGTTTCCAAATGACAAATTTAAAATTTCAGTTGCTTCGGCTAATGGAAGTAAAGAATTAATCAAATGATTTGTAACTAATATTTGTTCAGCTTCAGTTAAACATCTACTTCCGATCGAACTTTGAATAAACTGAAATATTTTTTCCAAAAGCAATCGATTTTCCATGATGCAATGGCGGAGAAATTGTAGCACGAATATTAAGTAGTAACACAAATAGAACAATAATAAATACACGTGGCTATTATATTTACTAACAACCAAAGTTGGAAAAGCGCCATCTATTGATCATTACAAACTCGGATAGCTTACAACAATATATCGAAACAAAGAATGTGAAGTTTCATCTATAGTTCCATGTGTACAGTCGGTAACAAAAGTCTCCGAACACTAGCGAAAATTCCTATATAAAAAAGTACACTTAATATACAGTTTTGTTAAATAAATCCTTGTCGAATCCTGTTTTTAGTACTAAAAACAGGATTCGACAAGGATTTATTTAACAAAACTGTATTAAGTGTACTTTACAAAACTGTATTAAGTACCAAAACCTTCGTATTTTTGATCATTATAAACAAAATTTTCGTAAATTAAATATCTCCAAAACGGATATTCACAGAAAGACTAAAAAGAGAGATGCACAACTAGATCTTACAACAAACCTATATACCAATTTGCAACGTTCTACATCCAACCATTTTCGAGGTATGCGAGATGCACACACACGCATACGTACATATACAGACGTCACAAAAAAATCGCGTAAAGTCGTAGATATCTCTAAAACGGGAGCTCAGACTTGATGACAGTCCCGAATACAAATTTGCCGTATTCTACGATCATTCGTTTTTGAGCTATGCGAGATACAAAATTCATTTCGCGTACCGGAATTGCAATACTTCCTTATACTTCCTACAAGGAAGTAAAAAGTACATTTAATACTGCTTTTTTAAATAAATCCTTGTCGAGTCATGTTCTTTAGTCAGTCTAAGAACATGATTCGACAAGGATTTATTTAACAGAACAGTATTAAGTGTACTTTTTTTTATATAGGAATTATTGCTAGCGCACGAATAAATTTGCTGCTAATAGTAGATTGTTCTTAAAGTTTCAGATTTTAGCTATTTTTTAAAACATCCAGTCATGGTTTGTAAAAATGTGAAATCTTCTTTGTTAATCTAATATTTTAAAACCCGTATAAACTGAAATTAAATATTTTATTAAAATCTGAAATTAAATACCTGAAAGCCATTGCAATTGACAGAGGTTATGACCCTTCCATTATAGACTAAGCCATCCAAAAATTACAGCTCCCTCGTATTTCGTCTACTAAATCGTCTATTATTTCGTCTACTATTTCATCCTCGTATTTCGTCTCTTCTATTATCAGTATTGTTTTACCCAATTTTCCTAAATCCAGTCAAACCATAGCTAAAATTCTCAAATAATATGATTTTAAAATAATATTTTCGCCTTCCAACAAATTCACCTTTTCTTAGTTAAAAGATCCCATTGATATGCATAATTCTTGGAGCATTTATAATATTTCCTGTCAGTGTAGTTCACCGTATATTGGCCAAACTAAACGCAGTCTTAAATTTCGTCTAAAAGAACATGTGAATTACGACCGCAAACAAGAAACCAATAAATCGGCTATTTCTAAACATTGCTGGGAGGAAAATCATAATTTTAAATTTAATTCAGCTAAAATAATTTGCAGACCTAAATCCATTCATGAACTCGATTTCTTTGAAACTTTTTACATTTATAAAAATTTTAAAAACCTTGTAAATTGTTTTTCCGCTGTTCTTTTTTTGTCTGATTGTTGGAAATTTTACATTCAGTCTACATTTTCTTAACTTTTCTACTGTTTACACAGCTAACATTCCTAAATTCCTATTGGCCACACTCCGCACCTTTCCCGTAATCCTATTGGTTGAACTAAATTCGGTCCCTCTCCTATATATATACGAGCACTTCTCCAGATTCAGAATTCTTTTTGCACTGAAGACGGTACGCTTAAGGCTACCGAAACAGCTGTATGCATCGCAAATATTTTTCTTTTGGCGTTTGTGACGTAGTAGTTTATTCGGGTTTTAATATTCCAACGCCAAGTCTCCTGTTATTATTTATTAATCTAATATTTTGTTTGTCTAAATAAATACATCACATATTACTGAATTCTATACATTACAGCCTTTATGGTTTTCACATTAAACTTTTGTGCTATTAGATCATTTAGCATTAGTAGATAAATCTTCATTGGTCATTACTGAATCGTCGTTAACAGGATTAGCAAAATTGATAGATAGGTTTTCATTGGTCATCACTGTAACATTATCCGAATCGTCTTTAGTCATTATCGAATATTTAATACCAATTTCAATAGATATATTTTCTCTGTTCATTGAATGATAATTTTTAATTGACATGTTTTCAGGAAGGAATTTACTTATTTAGCAGTTATATGGGTCTAAATAGAGAATACTAGTGTTTATACCCCTTTAACGATCTGACTATTCTTTCTTAGCTTAAAACTTTTTATAGTGCTGACGATAAATTTTTTTCTGCTAGCAGCATATTTATTAACAAAAGTGTCATTTTATTGCATTTTTCTATTTTTACAGTATCTCGAGATATTTTTTTTAATGTGCCATATAATTTTTGTTTTTCTACCATTAACAAAATATATTTTTTTAATATAACCTTTATTTAAAATAATACATTCTTAATTTATTTTATTTCCAATTTCTGTGCTTAAAAATTGCTTATTGGATTATAAAAAAGCCTTACAAAACTGGAGTTTAAAAGTAATGTTGCCGTTTTGTTTGCAGCACACGTGCCTACTTTTTTCGCCTGACGAAGGGTTGTGTTTTCTTTCGACCCGAAACAATTGTTGCTAGTTCTTGCATTTTATGGTGTCTATTCAAAGTTTTGCACTTATTACTTTTAAACTCCAGTTATGTGTTTTTTTTTTTTTTTTTTTTTTTTTTTTTTGTGCGTTGCCGCTTTCGGCATTCGTGCCTACTTTGTACACATGACAGAGGGTGGTGTTCTTTCAACCTGAAATAATTCTTGCTGGCTCTTGCATTTTATGGTGTTTATGTTTATTAAAAGTTTTGTACTTATTGCTTATTGAATTGCCTACAGAAGAATATTAATATTTGGAATATTCAAAACTTGGATAATTTATTAATTACATTTCTTAATTTTTTCCATAGATATATGCTTCTATTATCATATCAGGCACTAACGTGACTGGAGTAAAGAAATCAAATGATACCCCTCCCTTCAAAAAAAAAAAAAAAATGTACATGGAATAGTAAATTCCAAAAATATTTTCAGATCCTCTTTTTTTTCCCAATTCATTTCAAATAAAAAGTCGTTACTTTCTGTTTAATCATTAAAAATTTTAATATATTCATTTAATTACCATTTATTATTTCGATTAAAAATAATCTGGTGCGTCACTCACACGACTTTCTATTACCCTGAAATTTAATACTATAGAAGTAACATAACGAGTACTGTTATGTAAACCTATGTTAAAACAACTCAAATTAGGCCTCGGCAGAGTTTTAAATGATAATTAGTTCTGTGTGTGTGTGAAGGGGGGGGGGGCTACCGCTCTCCTTAACCCCTCGTTTCATTACTGCACCTACATTTATATAGAATTTAAATCTGTTATTAAAATTAAAAGTTCGCTTAAAATTATTCAGACAACTTTCACACGCAACATTCCTTGAAACTCATCAGTCTTGATCAAACTTTTCCAGCAGCAAATTTATATTAATTTGAAACACAACTTTTAGATCTTCTGAAAATATTCGTTTTCAAGTTACTCTGAGAGACACAGACAAAGATCAAACTTTAAAACTTGACTTCGATAATCAGGAAACCTCAAAACGTATAAATAAACAAAAAACAAGCGATGACTATTTAGCTTTAAAACATGCATTATTTATCATATATCTTTGAGGAATTCATTTACATTTCTAAACGGATTTCCTGGACACAGTAAAATATTGTAATAAAGCACTTTCACTAACAATAGAAATGAATGTTATCACTTAACTATTGGCAGCCCTGTATATCTTTTGAAGATTATATACAAACCACATAGTGCACTAAATGTAATCATATAGCAATTATATACGGCACAACATGAAATACGCTTCCATCAATTTTCAGCTATTGTTGCATTGTAATCTAGTTCATTTATGTCACCCTGTAAATGAACAGTGAATGATGTCTCTGCCATATTCTACATGAGACATCTTTTTACGCATATAAAAAATATATATTCATTTCATTTGGTTTAGTGCAGTCTATAGATGTTAAGCTCCACTTACCTGCAATGTCCCCCATAGACATAATGTATTTGAATACTCTTGAGTATCCCTGTACACGAACCATTTGCTTCATCTCAACGAAAAGTTTAGGGTAGCATCTCTATATGAAACCCATTTATAATACCAAGTTTGGACTTTCTGCTGCTATTTTTTCTCGAGATATGTAGATAACAGACAGACACACACACACACACACAGATCAACCGTTAAAATCATGATTTTCGTATTCAAGAGACCTCAAAACGTGGAAATGTAACAAAAACTCCCTTTCGAAAATTTGACCTAAAAACAACACTTTCTCTACCTTATGGATAAGAGAAAGGTAAAAATGCCACGTGAAGTTTTTATTAATTTGTGACTAGAAATAAATAATAATATTTATAAGGATTATAATAGAAATATAATGTTGTTATACGTATGCTGTTATAATACTGCTGTAATTAACATTTACTATATGTAGATACGTGCACATGCACATCACTATACCATAGCTGCCAACTTGTACGTTTCCTTGCTATTGGAAATATTTTTAGAAATTTTGAATAATTTTAACAGTTTTCCTCGATTAATCATAATGATTTTTTTTTTATTTTTTAAAGAAATGTTGGTGTTAACAATCCGTACAATCTTGCACCAAAGCAATGATGCTCTCCCTTTCTCCCGCATACACAGTAAGACAAGTCAGGTGCATCTGAGATAATAAAGTTATTATTTTTTACGACATGAAATTGTTCTAATTTCACCATTTAAAGCAATGTAACGAATTCATAGTCACTATAAGGAAATCTCTAATTTGCACGTGGTAATCTATTAATTCAATGTAACGAATTCATAGTCACTATAAGGAAATCTCTTATTTGGACGTATTAATTCAATAAAATTCAGTTATTCACAATTTCTGCCTTTAAGCTTTTCCTTGTCTTAAATATTTTCTGCCTTTAAAAGTGCATTACATACATATATTAAATGACATTCATGCATGTGCATTATACATATTCGTGCATTATACACATATTAAATGACAAATGTTATTTATACACATATATTAAATAACATTCCGCCTTAAAAAACAATAATTTGTCGCAATTAGATCTATGAAGAAAAAGAACGCCTAAATGCGACAAATAGGGGAGAGTGGGGATGAATGGGACATTTTTCATGTTTTTATTCATAACGTTGGCCATATGTAATTCAGAATTTTGTAACATGGCTCATAAGTACAGTTCAGTAATCAGTTACGTTTTAACATACTAACTTTAATAAAAAGTTATCGTTTTTAAGTAATATATATATATATATATATATTTTACATGCATGTGCATTGTCTCCTTCATTCCCACCTATGGGGATGACTGAGACATGATTGAGGATGAATGGGACAGGACTGGAATTAACAAAAAAAATTGTTTGATTGAAGGAAGAGAAATTGTTTTTGATAAGTTTCGAATTATGAAAATTTTAACATAATTTTAAAAAATATATAATATATTAATATTAATATTAATTATTGTTTTAAAATAAATTTTATCCAAATTATGCAAACAAATGAGGTTTTTAAGCACTATTTCTAAGTACTATTTAAAGTATAAAGAACATATTTAAATGCATTTTTGAGAATAAATGCATGAGTTTTACACATTAAAAATATGTAAAGCACAGGTGCCAAGTCTACAGTTTTTGGCGGAAGACTTCAAATCGGAAAATTTTTATAGCTGTTTACAGTAAACTTTGGATGGAATGAGTTGGAGGCACCTGTGACTGAGTCACGCATCCTCCAGTACATAAGAGTGGAATCTAACGGAGTAAAGTTCTGAGGAAGGCTGGAGAACCAGCCAGTGAGGAAAGAAAAAATTTAACATTCCTGGTAAGTAAGAAAAGAAGAAAGCTCAAGGAGAAGAATCTCCGAGGGCTTGCAATAAGATTAAAATCTTAGTGGCACGATCTTCTGTGCTTTTTATTAAATTAAGGGCATTTTTAAGTTTGATTACTAGATATGATAAATTTGGAATATTTAGTTCAGTGTTAATTTCATTGATAATTTGGCTTAATTCTGAAAAAGGAGAAGTTTGAGGTATTTGGGAACTGCTAGTTTCGGATTGGTCAGGGGGAGTGGCTAAGTAATGGGCTTTGGAAATTTCGGATTGGTTAGTGGGAGTAACAAGGTTAGCGTAGCTGATTTTAGAATTCACGGGGCGAGTAATGAACGTTTTTCTTTTATTTTCGGAAAAAATGGGGCAACCTCGAAAAAGAGCTAGGTGATTTCCACCGCAGTTACAGCACTTCGGATTTTCAACCTTTTTGTTTCCCTCTTTTGAGTCATGTTCTTCTGAACATCTTATGCACTTTGGTTTCATATGGCAATTTTTTGCTGTGTGAAATAGCTGTTGGCATCTGAAGCACTGTAAAGTACGTGTGGGGGTTTTGTAGCTCTCCACGACGATGCGGAAAAATAGGAATTTATCCAATTGGAAAATCTCTTTACTTTTATCGTTTTTGGGTAGTTGAATTTGAAATAGGGGCAATTTTTCTTTGGTTTTGAAACTGGTAAATTGAGATATTTTAATGACATCGAAGTCTAGGTAAGTAAGGGCATCTTCGATGTCAAGGATATTAGTGTCTAAAGGAAGCCCTCGGATGACAGCCTTGAGAGGTGGGACTTTCCTATCACCCATGGTGTAGAATTGGACTTTCATTTCGTTAAGTGCAAAGATTATTTTATCGTGCATTTCGTCAGTTTCAGGAAAAATTTTAAGATAGTGGCCAGCAGGGGTGGCAATGAATTTACAGTTATGGGGGGGGGGGGGGCTTGCTAATATTTTTTAGGAGTTGGGTTTTGTTTCCACAACGAACTGTAATGAATCTTCCTTTTGGGAGAGGATTCTTTCTTGCGGATTTTTCAGTTTTGGGATTAGTGGGGGGTTGGGGGATAGAAGTATCCAAAAGCATTTTTTCCTCAAGTAGATCAAATTTGTTTTCAGTAGGAATGAGAATTTTGGTTTTTGAATTTTTTGCCGAATCAGAATTTTGGGTTAGTTTTCGTTTTGAACCAGGAATGGTAGTTTCAGAATTAGTAGGGAGGGGGGCTGAGAAATTTACATCAAAGGAAACAGAATTTATATTACTTTCCCCAGCAGGCTGGTCCTCCATGACGTCATCCGTCCTGGTCCAATCACTGGATTCTATGGTCCCGTATCCTGGGCGGAAGTCAGGAAAATCAGGATATCTTGTGTGAATTTCGGAAATAGTAAAGGACTCCAGGGGTCCTTCTTTCGTAATATTTCCACTTTCATCAATTAGTTTGAATTTGGTTTTGATGATTTTACTGTATAACTCATCTTCCAGTTGATTGATGTCAGAAGGACGTATGAGTTCGAATTTTTCATTTTCAATTGCCTCAATGACGTGTCTGCAAAGATTTCTGTGAAACTCCTCTAAAGTCGTGACCGCAACCTCCATGGTGGATTAGTGTACCTCGAGAATTCAGCCCTGAAAAGGGCTTCTAAGTACACTAAGGGAGATTTCAGAATTAAGGTAACAACAACTATTGTCATCAAGGTCCGCCAGATGGCGACACTACGCAGCAGGAAATAAAACCGTCTGCTCTCTTCGGATCGGTTCTCGTTTACAGTAATATTAATCGTTAAAAAAATATATAACATATTTCGTTTAAAAATATTGGTGTTAATTCTGATTTAAAAGTTAAAAATTTTAGCAGCTGTGATGTAAAGGTATGTCAGTGTGCAAAGAATTAAAATAAATGATATAAACTACGAACATCAATACATGAATAAAACAATCTAAAAATAGCAAATAGTCGTTTCGGGTCTGGCACTGACTCTTTGTCAGTGCAATCAAAAGAAATGTTTACAAAAAAAAAAAAGTTATTTATTAAAAAAAGAAAAAATATATATCCGGATTTAGGGAAGTGACATCTATTACACTGAAAAAAAAAAAAAAATATATATATATATATATATATATATAGTGGATCGGCATCCGGCATCCTGTTTCTTCCCCCCAACCTCGCTTGCTGCAACTGCGGAATCCAGGACCACGTGATCTGGGTTTTGTTTTCCGGCACTCAGAATACTAGAGGAAGTGTGTGTTCATGACGTGAACCATGCTACTTCCTGACCGGGCTCATGCTAAGAGCGCTGAAGAAATAGTGTTCAGTCAGTTTTCAACGAGTCTTTGACGGAGCTGTGTGCTCGATGGACGTAATGCCTGTATTTTGATTACTTTTTTTTTTTTTTTACGCTTGACGACTTTAGTGAAATGCCAGACGATTTCCTTATGTGACGAATCATAATTAATTTGACGACTTATTGACTGCTGAACTTACTTTGATAATTGATTTTAAATGCTCATTAGCTTCTATGTAAATAATTGTAAATACTTTAATTCTTTATTAAAAGTTAAGTAAATAATAGAATTAGTATTCTTAAAGTAATTAAACGCCCACAACCCACCTGATACTATATATATATATTTATTTATTTATCCGGATTTAGGGTAGTGACATCTATTACATTGAAAAAAAAAAATGTTAAAAGTACAGAAAAAATCTGGCAGCTGGGATGCCAGTATTTCTCCGTCAAATATACAGTTTAAAACCGTAAAATTGTATCACTGACATATATTTTACACAGGAATCCTGTAAATTAAACAGAATTTTTCTTAAAAGTACAGTTTTGTCCTGTATATTTGACGGAGAAATACTGGCACCCCAGCTGCCAGATTTTTTCTGTACTTTTAACAGTTTTTTTTTTTTTTTTTTTTTTTTTTTACAGTGTAAAAAAATACTAAAAATCGCTCTTTTTTTTTCCTCCTTTTTTAGTTGTTACTGTTTATACAGTATTTCAGTTTCAATGTTTTGCATTTAACATATATATGACATCCTGTCACAAATTGTTTGAATTTGTGCTTTAGAGACTTTCGAGAATTATAACAATGCTTTAGATTTTTGTATTTCTTCAAATCAGAATAACAACTAGCGGTTAGATTCTTTTTTTCTATGCCACATTTATTTAAAATACAATTCATAACTTCTCATAACCACCATTTTTTTAACACTTAATAAGAATAACGTATTTTTTATTTCTGACTAAGGCTAATCACGATTTTAGACTTAGATACTAATTTTAGATAGTAAAATGGTAATTAAATAAATATTATAGTTGATAAAACGCAATTATTTTAAAAATATCTGTATTTTTAATTAGAATATTAACATACATTTAAAGTATTAACATTATTTTTTATTAAAAAACTTTTCTTTTAGTTAATTTAAAAATCTTGTAGTGATTTATTCTCTCTGGGGAAAAGGATTTCTTTTTGAATTAATAAATTAAATAGAATAATCTCTCCTTACAGCAATAATAAATGAGGAATGAAAGGCTGCCTGATTTAATTATCTGGAAACAATATTTTCATTTTATTTGTAGAATTTTCCCTTGAGATAAGTATTTTTCCTCTTCATGATGAATTTTCGATGCGTTTTCTATTAATCAAATACTCTATTCGCATAAAAATAAATAAATAAATAAAGAATTATAGTCCGTCATTTGTTTTTGTGAATCAATTAAAAATATTTTTAACAGGTTTTGCATAAATAAAAATTATGTGTATATATATATATTGAGTGAGTGCGAAAATTCTACACGTTTATGGATATGAAAATTTTCAATGGAATTGGCGTCACACATGACATTGTAATAAAGCAAATCGTCGGCCAATCAAACGTGTGTGTCGGGAATCCCCTGTTCATTCTTCTGCTTTCAGAACAAATGCCTTTCCAGACAGACGGGCGCCTCTTTTTCGAGAAAAGGTGCTTTTTAGAATCAGAAGCAGAACAGAACAGGACCTTGAATAGAGAAGGGGCTATGCTAAGATCGTCTTGTTTACAGACGCCCCGGTCCTAAAACAGAACTATTGAAACTTTTAAGAATTAGAATAAATATTTAAGAACTAATGACAATTTAAGACATTAATGTTAAGAAAGACTTTAATATTTAATTGTAAATACTGTAGATAGTTTTTGTTCTGTTTTCGTTTTTACATGTATGCTAACAAAGCATTAAAAATTCTGTTTTCATCTAAGAAGTGCTACATTCATCGAGTCTAGTTTCTTTAATGGATGATAGTTGCCCCATCCACACCCGGACCCTTGGATTAGAAGTTTTCAGGCGAGACCCATCCATATTTTATTATTTAGAAGAACAAATATTTTATTAGAAAATTTAAGAATGTAAGAAAAGATAAGATTTGAATATGCTGTATCGGGTCAGTAAGAATAATTAAGTTTTAGATCAGAAATCTGGTACAGCCATATTTTGTGGCATCCCATACACGGGATGTGGGCAGCTATTATTTATAATTATTTTTAATTGAATCCATTATTTATAATTGAAAAGATAGATAATATTATAAAATTTTAAATTTTTGTATTTATTATGGCTAATTTAGTAATAGCTAAAAAAGAAAGAGCTGTCATAAGAGACAGTATTAATAAATTTATAGAGAAATTGAAAACTTTATATGATGATATAAATCCAGATGTTGTAGATTTAGAAGAAACTGTAGAATTATTGAATGAAACTACTATAGAATTAAAGAGTAAAGATGCAGAGATTAAAAATTTAACTCAAGAACTCCAATTAGAAGCCGAATTAGAAACGGCAAATGAATATCGTGAAAAAAATAATTACTTGGCGATTTCGAGCCAACAGAAAATTAAAAGAACTAAAGAAAAGTGAAACAAGTATTTCATCAACAGATATTGAAAGAAGAAATACTTCAAAAGAAGCAATACACATCAAATTACCACCGCTAGATCCAGTTAAATTTAACGGGAACGCAGCCGAATGGCTGACTTTTTGGTCGTCATTCGAAACGGCTATTCATAATAATGAAAATTTAGATCCTGTAGATAAATTTAATTATTTGAAATCATTTTTAGCACCTGACCCCTTAAAATGTATAGAAGGATTCTCTGTCACCGCGAGTAATTACATAAAAGTAGTAGGTATTTTAAAAGAAAGATATGGCAAACAAAACATCTTAGTAAATGTACATTTGAATAAATTATTAAGTATTGCCCCACTAAAACATTCAAGTGACATTAAATCGCTCAGGAAAATTTACGATGAAATCCAAACTAACATTAGAAGTTTAGAATCATTAGATGTTTCTTTGGATAGTTACGGCAGTTTATTGTCGCCGATATTACTAAAAATATTACCTAAAGATTTAGCATTACAATTTAATATGGAATTTCACGGTGTTAACTATGGCGTAAAAGATATATTATCTTTCTTAAATAAACAACTCGTATCGCGCGAATGCTTAATAACTACCAGACAAGATGACAGCGGCGCTAGTGCCAGTCATTTCACCCCCAGAGCTCAAAGATTAGATAATCAAAATCGTAGAGATGTTTTTTCCCCCCGCGTTAATAAATTTGATACTCAGAACCGGAAATTGCCTACTGCTTGTGATTTATTAAATGAGAATAAAAGTGATAGGTGTAATTTTTGCTCAGAATCGCATTTAAGTAACAAATGTGTCAAAACTCGTAATTTACCATTTGATGAAAGAGTTAATCTATTGCGTAAGAAAGGATTGTGTTATTTATGTCTCCAACCTTCCCATTTAGCTAGACACTGTGTATCAAAAACTTTATGCAAGTTATGTAATCGTAGACATTCAGACATAATGTGTAATGGAAATAAAGATTTGAAACAGGAAATAAGTAATTACGAAAGAAATGATCAATCTAAATTGGCGTTATCGAATTATAATTTACAAGCGAATGTTTATTTGCAGACGTTAATAGTAGCAATTTCTAACAGAGATGGTAGTAAATCATCATATATTCGGTTAATTATTGACTCCGGATCTCATAATAGTTACATCAGTAAGTTTGCAGCTGATAAGTTAAAATTAAAAAGAATGAAAAAAGAAACAATCAGACATGGTCTTTTTGGGGGCATGGAAATGTCAGCTGAACATAATCGTTATGAATTTACGATTGGGAGTTTAGATAATAAGTTTAAGTGTAAAATACAAGCACTAGATCAAGAAAAAATATGCACAGGCGTGAATTTATGTCGCGATGATAAATTAGTAAAACTCTTAGAAAAGGAAGGTGTATATTTATCAGATGTCCCTAGAAATAATAAATCCTGTTTATATCAGAAAAATCCAGACGAAGTACATATACTTTTGGGAGCTGATATGTCCGCTAAACTGTTCACAAATGACATAAAATATTTTCCAAAATTGGGATTAACTACATTCAGAACTAAATTGGGTTGGACCATTTTGGGCAAGACAGAGGGTCACAAGAGTGAGCAGGACAATTCTTTGGCGGGTCTATCTTTGTCATTACACGTGTCAAACGCCAGTTTATCAGATTTATGGCACCTTGACACTCTAGGAATTACTAATGAAGATAATAAATCGAAACAGGATTTAGAACAAGAAACCAAGAATCATTTTCTAGAAACTGTTAAACGAGATAAAAGCGGTCGATATGAAGTCAATTTACCATGGACAGTTGACCATTCGATTTTATCAGATAATTACTCGTTGGCAGAAAAGTGCCTGTACAAGACGGAAAATAAATTAATCAAATCTGATAGGAAAAGGGAATATGGGGAAATTTTTGATTTCTGGGAAAACAATCAGATTATAGAAGAGGTATTGGACCAGAAAAGGGACAAAGTACATTATTTAGCACACAGACCGGTGGTTAAAGAATCTTGTGAAACCACTAAAATTCGTCCAGTATTTAATGCCTCAGCACACACTAGAAACAGTCCCTCCCTTAATGATCGTTTAACAAAAGGACCTAATCTTGTAGAAATTATACCGAGCATTTTGAATAGATTTCGCAGATATAAGATAGGAATTTCGTCCGATATAGAGAAAGCATTCCTGCAAATTAAAATAACAGAGAAAGATCGCGACTTTTTGAGATTTTTTTGGTTTAACAGCGAAAATAAATTGAAAATTTATAGACATTGTCGTGTGGTTTTCGGCCTAACTTCAAGCCCTTTTTTGCTTATGGCAACATTAAATCACCTTTTAGAAAATGTTCCCGAACAATGGCGAGAGACAGCTAGGCTCTTAAGAGATTCCTTCTATTTAGATAATTCCCTCCTCAGCTTGAATTCAATTCCAGAAACAGAAAAATTCATATCAGAATCTCAAGGAATTTTGGCTTCGGCACATTTCAACTTGAGATGTTGGCGATCGAATTGGCCCCAGGCTATGATCGACAAAACTGAAGATGAACCTAGGTTTGCTCTGGGATTTGAAAAATGACAGTTTAGTTTGTAAAATTGAAGAACCCCTAAGGATAAGTGAACCCCTTACAAAAAGAAAACTTTTATCAGTTACCCAAAGAATTTTTGATCCTGTGGGATTCACAGCACCTGTCAGTTTAGTTCCCAGACTAATCCTTCAATAAACGTGGATTCAGAAGGTGAAGTGGGACGAAGAGCTCCCTGAAACTTTAAAACAACAATCTTCTAATTGGCTGAAAGGAATAAACTTTTTATCCCAAATTAAAATACCTCGGTGGCTTAACATTTGCCCAGAGAAAGAAAAGAAAACATCATTACATGTTTTTTTCTGACGCAAGCAAGCGAGCATATGCCACTTGCGTATTCATAAGAGTAGAGACCTCAGAAGGAATAAAGGTCCAGTTAATCAATGCTAAAAGTAGAGTTGCACCTATTAAGGAATTGACCATACCCCGCCTTGAACTGTTATCTTGTCTTATTGGCGCTAGGTTGGCCAAAAATGTGCAAAACGATTTAAACTTACATGTAAATACCATGTTTTGGTCAGATTCAACCACTGCTTTAGGTTGGATTAGAAGAAAACAAGAATGGGGTACATTTGTACCCAACAGAGTATTAGAAATCCGAAATCTGACCGAAATTTGCAATTGGAGACATGTACCCGGAAATTTGAATCCTGCGGACCTCCCGTCTAGAGGATGTCCCTTTGAACAACTACAGAAATCGAGATGGTGGGAGGGTCCGAGTTGGCTTTATTTACATGAAAATGAATGGCCTCAAATAGAAGAAGACCCAAACGAAGAACTCATAAACAGCGAAAAAAGGAAGACAATCCTAAATCTTTTAGATAAAAAAGAAGATAATTTCAATCGATTTTATCAGTATTTTTCCTCTTACAAGAAAACAGTTAGAACCATTGCCTGGATATATAGATTTTATCATAATTCGAAGACTACTGAGAAAATGTCCGAATTAGATATTTCAGTTGAAGAATTTTCAAAAGCAGAAAATGTACTTCTACGATTAGTACAACAAGAATCTTTTTCAGGGAGAACAGATCCAAAATTAAGAAATTTAAGGCCTGTCGAAGATAAAGCTGGTCTCTTAAGAGTAAAGACCAATATACTTCAAAGAAACGACAGTGAAAACTTCAGATATCCTATAATCTTACCTTACAAGCATCCCGTAGTCCAAAGATTGGTATTCGAGAAGCATTTAGAAAATCAGCACGCTGGAGTCAGCACTCTAATGACACTACTTAGAGAAAATTTTTGGATAATGAAGTCTAGAAAGTCCATTAGAAATTCAATAAGAAAATGCGTAATTTGCAGAAAACTTCAGATTTCCAAAATAGATGTTGAACCTGGAGTACCACCCGAAGACAGAGTACGAGAAGCAGCCATCTTTGAAGTGGTAGGCGTAGATCTAGCCGGTCCTCTTCATCTTTCTGATGGATCAAAAGCGTGGATAGCCTTATTTACTTGCGCTGTCTACCGAGCCATACATCTTGAAGCCATTACGTCTCTGTCTACAGAAAGTTATATCCAGTCTCTGAGAAGGTTCATAGCAAGGCGAGGCAGACCCTACATCATCTATTCAGACAACGGGAAGAACTTCCTTGGAACCAGCAATGCTCTCTCGAGTGTAGATTGGGAAACCATCTGCAAGGTAGCTTCCAACCCAGAAGATCAGATGGAAATTCAACCCTCCTGCAGCACCGTGGTGGGGAGGTTGGTGGGAGAGGCTTGTTGGAATGGTTAAAGGAATCCTGAAAAGAAACTTAGGTCGTGCATCTTTGAATTACGAAGAACTTTACACCATGCTATGTGACTGTGAACAAGTGATTAATTCACGGCCTATAACCTATGCTTCCGAAGATAACACAGATCCTTTACCTTTAACCCCAATGATGTTCCTAAGAGAACTGCCAACATCAGGAGTACCTGACCTAGATGCTTTAGATTCTAAAGATCTTAACCGCAGAGCCAGATATAGGCAAATAATCAGAGAAAACCTAAGAAACAGTGTGCTGGAGTGAAGGTTACAAACGTTCCAAGAAGTCAGGGGTCGTGTGACCAGACAGAACGGAGCCATGAGAAGCCGTCTGAGCGACAGATGCTTTGTGTGAAAAAATTTTATATTTCTATGGAAGCGGTGACATCAATAGTTTCCGATTTCACGCATGGCCTTTTGTTGCTACCGACATTTCTCAGAGTTTCGGGTAGACCAAGATTGGCCGAAAATGATGTCACGGGTAGAGTGATATCACGGTCAGCGAATCAGTGCTTCGTGTGGGGTATTCCCCTCCCCCTCCGAAGGTGTGCTCGGAAGGAAGAGACTCAAAAAAAAAAGACAGAGAGACTTGGTGCTAAAATTGTGTAGCATGTTTTTGAAGTATGCTCGGAGGCGAGCATTTTGTAATAATTTTTAATTTATTTGAATTTCAATTTTTTTTGTTAAGTTTTGAATAAAAATAGCAAAAATCATCCCTGGACTCATGCTTGCGTATTCCGTTCTTCGAGGTGTACTCCCAAATCACCACAGCTTTAATTAAAAATATAAATTGGTGGCATATCGGTGGCATGTTGTTTTTAGAAGAAAAAAACATCGAACTCTGTCTTCTATGTGTTTGTGGTGAAAAAGTATAAAAGAACGTTTGCTGTGAGCCCGGTGACAACTGGAATCCCTGAGATTTACTGGATATTATTGATGCCTGTGACAATAGCGTGGAAAGGATTAAAAGGGCTTCGCTTCTTCCCTGTGCTGCTGAATTCCCTGGAGATGTCAATCAAGGAGGTTTTTCAGGTATGTTTTCTTTCATTTTCAGATATGCAAAGTGTCAGAGATTGAGTTGTGGGATGATAGTTTTTGTTTATTTATTTATTTTTGTTTTGTAACAATGCATGTAGTTACGAAGCTTTAAGAGTAAGAATTTAGTTTTTATGTGTAAAATTTTAAGCACGGATATCTCGAAGTCAAGTTAATAGTTAAGGCGGTTGAAAAGAGTAATTTCATGACTTAACGGGGCGTTTACTTGAGAGATAAATTTATCGTTAAAGTTCTGTTTATTGTAACGGGGAGCTTGGTAACTTTAAATTGTTGTTTAAAAGTTTCGATAAGATTATAATTCTAAATTCTTTTTAAAAGCAACGTAAGGATTGTGGATGCTGTAACTGTTTATATAGGAGTATACTGGAAATTAGTTGATTTGCCTACTGGTAAAAATTCTAGGATTTTTTTTTTCTCTAGTTGTTTATTTTAACTAAATATAGGTACTGTTTATTGTATCTGGGTAAATATTGTAGTTAATGTTTAGAGAAAAGGTGTTTAAAGAATTTCGTAGGTGATAATCAAAGTGTTACTTTTGTCTATATTTTCATGGTATTTGATTTGTTTATTGTTTTTATTATATGTGCATTTTTTTTTCAGTAATTAGGGAAATTGTATTTTGTAATTATGGCATTTCTCATTAAGTATACTAAAAATATATTGTTAGAGTTAGCGGATGAATTTGGTGTTTCGGGGCTAACAGATAAAAGCAAAAAACTAGAAATCAAGGAAGCTATTGAAAAGGCGGCTAATTATGATGAAGGGGTTGCGAAGGCGCTAATAGAAGGGATTTTGGAACAAAAAGAAAAAGAAAAAGAAGAGCGCGAATGGGAATTACGAAAAGAAAAAGAAAAAGAAGAGGCCGAACGAAATTTTGAACTGGAGAAACTCAGAATCCAGAGCGCTGCAGAAACTAGTAGCGTAAGGTCCGGGAGTTTAGTTCAAGAGACGGTTTTGAAGAAAATTAATTTAAAGGACATAGCTCCGAAATTTGACCCAAAACAAATGGATATTTCTCTTTTTTTTACGATATTTGAAAGATTAGCACGTAAAGAAAATGTTAGCGAACAGGACTGGATGTCGCAACTTATCCCTTTATTGCCGTGCGACGTCGTACAAATAATTATGAAATTAGACGAGTCAGAGGCTGATAACTTTCAACATGTAAAAAAAGTGTTGATGAATAGATTCAGATTGAGTGCGCGTGCGCTAAGAACGAAATTTGAATCGCACAACAAAAAAAGTGAAGAATTATGGGTTGATTTAGTTCACGATTTGAGAGGGTACCTAGATAACTGGCTTGAGACTTTAGAAATTAAAGATTTAGAGTCATTAAAGGAATTGATGAAAAATTGATTAAAGAAAAGGGTACCATGCGAAATCAAACAACATTTTGTAGATGTGTGGGAAGAAATCAACAAAGCTTCGGATTTGGCGGAGAAGTGCGACAAGTATGACGCGGTTAGAAAGGAGAATGGGAAAAGAGAATATAAGCCTTTTCAGCGTTTTACGAAGGGTAGAAATTCATTTGGGAAAGACGGTCAGAAATTCGGGTCAGGTAAGCATGATGGTGGGAGTAATCCGAAAGCTGAGTCAGCTAAGGGCGACAAAAAAGACTCAGGAAAATTAAAAGGGGATAAAACCGAATCTAAAGATCGTGATTTTGATAGAAATAGTAAAATTGTGTGCTATTTGTGCTCGGAAAGGGGCCATATTCGACCTAACTGCCCACAAAACCCTAATCGCAGAACAAATCCGATCAATAACTTAAGTGCGGGCGAAATTTTAGGTGTTGGTTTTGAGCCTTATATAAGTAAATTAGAAATAAATGGACAAGAGCGCGAATTCTTGAGAGATAGTGGCTCAAACATTGACGTGTGCGAAAGGAATATGATTTCTGTTGAGGATTTACTGCCGGAACAGGTATGGATTAAGCAACCGTTTGGCGAAACGTGTAGGTGTTTACCTTTGGCGAAAATCGTTTTAAAAGGGGAATTCGGAGAGGTCATTACAAAAGCGGCTGTAAAACCGGCTAATTTGAGTCAGGGAATATATCTTCTAGGCAATAAAACCGCAGAGTTAATTGAGTCCAATAAAAAAATTGTTTATCCAATTAATGCGATAACGCGAAGTTAGAAACGTGAGCAAGAAAGGATTAAGAGTGCGCAGTCAGAAATAAATAATGAAAAGCCAACTCAGAGAAAAATTCAGAATTTTGAGGAGGAACCGGGTTTGATAAGCGAGTCGTTAGAGGAGACTAGTGCAGAAAATAAAGTTGTTCTTCCTGTGTTAAAAGAAACAGACAGGTGTCCATTAATCGGGGTTTCAGCTGAAGAGTTTCAAAAAGAGCAAACTGCGTGTGACACGTTGAAAAATTGTTGGGAAAAAACTAGGAATGAAGCGGGAAAGGAATTTAAGATAAAAAATGAGCGGTTAATTCGAATGTCGGATTCTAAGCGTAACCAAAACAGGATGCAGTTGTGCATGCCAAAGAAATTTAGGGCAGCGATTCTAAACCTCTGTCATGATTCTGTGTCAGGGCATTTAGGCTCGTGTAAAACTAAGCAGAGGGTGTTGACTAATTTCTTTTGGCCAAATTGCTATCAGGAAATCGAAGAGTATGTCAAAACTTGTGAAATTTGTCAAAAAGTAGGACAAAAAGGGGATAAGAAGAAAGCTCCGTTGAGATTAGTACCGATTATTTCTGAACCGTTCAGACGTCTGTCGATTGACGCTATAGGTCCGCTGGTAACGAGTAACAAAAATAATCGTTTTGCGATAACGGCTGTTTGCGTCGCTTCAAAATTCCCGGATGCTATTCCTGTGGAAAACCTAACTTCGAGGTCAGTGATCAATGCATTGATGCAAATTTTCGCGAAGACCGGAATTCCTAGAGAGTTAGTCTGCGATCAAGGTGCTTATTTCACGAGTGACTTATCGACAGCGTTTTTTGAGAAGTATGATATCAAAATCAATCATTCTTCTGTCTGTCATCCGCAATCTAACCAGGTGGAAAGAATGCATTCCACTCTTAAGAGGATTCTCAAAGCATTATGTCTCGAAACGAAAAGCGATTGGGAAGAAAATCTGCCTATGGCTCTTTTCGCGTTGAGGACGGTGCCGCATGAGACCACGGGATTTTCTCCTTCAGAGCTTATTTTTGGGAAGAATTTGAGGATGCCTCATACCATTGTTTACGAAAATTGGATGCAGGAAGAGGAAATGAATCAAAATGTAGTAGAGTATATTTTGGATTTAAATGAGCGCTTAAAAAGATGTCAAGATTTGGCAGGGGAGCGCATGACAGAATGTCAACAAAAAAGAAAATTATGGTACGACCAAAATGCAGTGTCCCGAAAATTTAAGGTGGGAGACTCGGTGTTGGTTTTGGCTACTGCAAAACCACATAAAATGGCAGTACAGTGGCTAGGTCCAGGTGTAGTTACGGGGGTAATATCCGATACGAACTATACGGTAGATCTTCCGGGAAGGAGATGTAAGGACACGATTTTCCACGTGAATTTAATGAAACCTTATCATAAACGCCCAGAGCATGTCAACTTAATTTTGGAAGAGGGTGGCGAGGAAATTGAGGAGGATGCATCTATCCCGTATCCGATTTCTGACCCTAATCATTTCGACTTGACAGACTTAATTAAGGGGAGTAATTTGGGTAATAAGGTTTCGGAAGGGAATTTGGCAACTTTACAAAATGTCCTAGTAAAGCATAAAACGGTGTTTTCTAACGACCCTGGTACGACCCATAAGGTAGAGATGGATATCATTTTGACAGATGATAAGCCGATTCGTGCAAAACCCTATCGCATGTCTCCGCGGCAGTTAGAAATTATGCGGAAGGAGATTTCCAGGCTGTTAGAGTTAGGGGTGATTGAGGTGGGTCAGTCAGATTACGCATCGCCTATGATTCTTGTAGAGAGTCCGGGGAAAGACCCTAGGCCGTGTATCGATTATAGGGCCCTCAATGCCAAAACCCAAGTGCAATTTTTCCCGTTACCGAATATTGAGGAGGTAGTTGAGGAAGTGAGCACTGCAAAATATATCTCAGTAATGGATCTGACGACGGGGTATTTCCAAATCCCGTTAACGAAACGTGCGCAAAGGTATGCGGCGTTTGTAACCCCTTTCGGTGAGTTTATTCCAAAAAAAATTATGTTTGGCTTAGTGAATGCTCCATTTTATTTTTGTAAATTAATTAGTGAGGTGCTAGGGGATTTAGTGAGTTTTGTGAGACCATATGTGGATGATCTGGCTGTGTTTTCATCCAGTTGGGAGCTCCATATCCGGCATCTGGACATTGTGTTACAACGTTTGGAGGAGGCAAATCTAAAAGTGAAACCGGCAAAGTGTTTATTCGCCCAGGACCATGTAAAATTTTTAGGGCACGAAGTGGGGTCAGGGAAGAGGTCGCCGAGTGACGCGAAAATCCAAACTATCCAAGAATTTCCCATTCCAAAGACAAAGACGCATGTAAGGTCATTTTTAGGTCTGACCGGATTTTACCATAAATATATAAAGGATTATGCGACAAAAGCTGCGCCTTTGACGGATTTGTTAAAAGGGAAAAATAAGAGGGAAAAAGTTGAGTGGAGTCAGGAATGTGATCAGGCATTTAAGGTACTAAAATTAGATCTAACTAAGGGACCGGTACTCTATGCTGCGGATTTTTCAAAAGACTTCATTGTTCAGACTGATGCAAGTCTTGTAGGGGCGGGTGTGGTCCTAGCTCAAAATTTCGGGAATAACGAGGAACACCCAATTGTTTATTTGAGCAAAAAATTCTCCAAGGCGGAGTGTAATTATAGTACCATTGAACGCGAATTAGCGGCAGTCATTTTTGGGGTGAAAAAAACTAAATTATTATTTAGATGGACAAAAATTCGTTCTTCAAACCGATCATAACCCTTTAGTTTATCTTAAAAAAATGATGGGCACAAATTCACGTTTGACGAGATGGGCCTTATGTTTACAACAATACAACTTCACAGTCGAGCATAAGAGCGGAAAAAAACATTTGAATGCAGATGCGTTAAGTCGCATGCACGAAGAATAAAAAAAAAAAAAAAAAAATGCCTTGGTTTTAGGTAGTGTTTTTGGACTGTTTTTAAATATTTATTTTTTTTTCTTTCATTTGTATTCCAAAAAAAAAAAAAAAGTTTGAATGTATTGATTATGAATTATTTTTCTTTCTTTTTCATGAAATTTTATTGTGTAATTGTGAAATTTCAGTGTTTGACTTTTAAAATTTTGTTAGGGGTAGAACCTTTTATTGTCATCACGAAATTGCATGTGAATGTTTAATTGTTTTTTTTTTTTATATATATAATGTGAAATGAGACCTTGGGATCTGGTAATTATGCAAGGTGTAAGACTAGAAAATATATTTTTAAGATTATTTTTAGTTCTATAAAAGTTCAGGGGGTTGTTTCGAAAAATTTTTTTGGGGGGGCTAGCTCAACTCTCTGATGTTGCATGTTTGATAATGAGAGGAGGCACCTGTGTCTTCTGGAGCCCATTTTACATCCTGAAGGCCGTAAAATGGTTTTTTAGGAGGGAGGAAGCTGTGCTGGAGTGAAGGTTACAAACATTCCAAGAGGTCAGGGGTCGTGTGACCAGACAGAACGGAGCCATGAGAAGCCGTCTGAGCGACAGATGCTTTGTGTGAAAAATTTTTATATTTCTATGGAAGCGGTGACATCAATAGTTTCCGATTTCACGCATGGCCTTTTGTTGCTACCGACATTTCTCAGAGTTTCGGGTAGACCAAGATTGGCCGAAAATGATGTCACGGGTAGAGTGATATCACGGTCAGCGAATCAGTGCTTCGTGTGGGGTATTCCCCTCCCCCTCCGAAGGTGTGCTCGGAAGGAAGAGACTCAAAAAAAAAGACAGAGAGACTTGGTGCTAAAATTGTGTAGCATGTTTTTGAAGTATGCTCGGAGGCGAGCATTTTGTAATAATTTTTAATTTATTTGAATTTCAATTTTTTTGTTAAGTTTTGAATAAAAATAGCAAAAATCATCCCTGGACTCATGCTTGCGTATTCCGTTCTTCGAGGTGTACTCCCAAATCACCACAACAGATTCAGAGCTGAATATTTAGGACAATTACGTCAACATGCATCTAAGACCAAAAGATTCAAACAATTGAAAGTCGGCGATGTTGTCCTATTAGAAGATTTCAATAAGAAACGTGTTCACTGGCCTTTGGCAAGAGTGATAGAAATTTACCCAGGCAAAGATAATGTGATACGCCTAGCTAAGGTGAAGACCGAAAATGGACTTTTTCTGCGTCCATTGCAAAGATTGTTTCCTTTAGAAATTGACAGTACCGAACTTAAGAATCACCCCACTTTACATAAATCTGTTCAAGAAAATTTAAGTCCTTCGACTTCCGAAAACAAGAACCTCTCACAGAAACCGATACTCAACCCCAGAAAAAAGGAACCTGTGAAAGACCCTCCAGAACCTACCAGTTCCAGAACCCATGATCCCACTTCCAATCCCCCGGTGGTCTCCCGAACTGGCCGTGTGGTGAAACCTCAATGACTTCAACTTTGATTGTTGAGTTCCTCCGATTAGTCGCAACTCAAGGTGGGAGGATGTCGGGAATCCCCCGTTCATTCTTCTGCTTTCAGAACAAATGCCTTTCCAGACAGACGGGCGCCTCTTTTTCGAGAAAAGGTGCTTTTTAGAATCAGAAGCAGAACAGAACAGGACCTTGAATAGAGAAGGGGCTATGCTAAGATCGTCTTGTTTACAGACGCCCCGGTCCTAAAACAGAACTATTGAAACTTTTAAGAATTAGAATAAATATTTAAGAACTAATGACAATTTAAGACATTAATGTTAAGAAAGAATATTTAATTGTAAATACTGTAGATAGTTTTTGTTCTGTTTTCGTTTTTACATGTATGCTAACAAAGCATTAAAAATTCTGTTTTCATCTAAGAAGTGCTACATTCATCGAGTCTAGTTTCTTTAATGGATGATAGTTGCCCCATCCACACCCGGACCCTTGGATTAGAAGTTTTCAGGTGAAACCCATCCATATTTTATTATTTAGAAGAACAAATATTTTATTAGAAAATTTAAGAATGTAAGAAAAGATAAGATTTGAAATATGCTGTATCGGGTCAGTAAGAATAATTAAGTTTTAGATCAGAAATCTGGTACAGCCATAGTGTGGATGCCTCACATATAAACACATCGTGTCTCACAAACTTAATCATCTCAAAAAAATATCCAAGGGTGTAACATGGAAAGCGAGAAGGAGCGCATATAAGACATTGTTTGTTATACGAGTTCGATAAAAAGAGTAAGGCAACCGCAGCATGTCGCAATGTTTCTCAAGTTTATGGGGGGGATGCAATAGACGAAAGCACATGTCGTTGATGGTTTCGTAAATTTAGGGAAGGAGACAGAAGCTGCCAAGATCAGGCTAGGAGTGGTCGGCCCTCACACGTTGGAGACGACAATATTGACCAAGCCATAAGGAACAACCCGAACCCAACTGTGCAAGAAT
Organism: Salticus scenicus; assembly: GCA_963930645.1. Lineage (NCBI taxonomy): Eukaryota > Metazoa > Arthropoda > Arachnida > Araneae > Salticidae > Salticus > Salticus scenicus. The sequence goes on along the minus strand of OZ005659.1, from coordinate 100,948,376 downwards.
TAGCGGAGACCTTCAACGTACACCGGACAACGGTCGAGATACGGCTGGTTAAATTGGGTTTTACGAGAAAGTTGGATCGTTAGGTTCTGCATAACCTGACAGCTAATCAACGGGATGACCGAATCGCCACCTGCGTTATCCTTGCTTTCCCGGTACAAAAATGACCCATTATTGACACGAATTGTGACAGGAGATAAGAAGTGAGTTATGTACCGTAACGTAAAGCATCGTGTGTGTCGCCCTTCTGATCCGCCTGCATCGACTTCGAAAGCAAAACTTCATCCCAAGAAGACGTTATTGAGTGTGTGGTGGGATGTGCAGGGAATAATTCACTGGGAGGTCCTGCTACTCAACCAGACCGTCAATGCTGCCTTCTACTGTCTACAGTTTGACAGGCTGCATTCAAATTTGGTAGCAAATCGCTAGGTCTAATCAATCTTCGGGACATTATCCTTCATCACGATAACGCCAGGCCACATGCTGATGTCATCGCTAACCAAAAGTTACTGGGCATTGGTTGGCATGTTTTACCCCACTTTCCCTATTATCCTGACTTGGCACCAACTAACTATCAACTATTTCGTACGTTGAACAATTCCTTCAGTCAGAAAATTTTTTATGATCTTCATGCTGTGAAAACTGCCATCCAAGAAATTTTTGACTCGAAACCGCCGGAATTTGACCACCGTGGGATTCATCTCCTACCAGAAAGATGGCACGAGGTCACAGTGGGTATTATGCACAATAATAGGTACTGTTCATTTTGCGTTTATTTGCTCTTTTTATGGTTAATAAAAACGGGTAGAACTTTTGCTCTCACCCAATATATGTATATATACATATTGAAAAGTGGCAAAATTAATAATAGATTATTTTAAAAGTTAATATTATATGTTAATGTGATCAATTTTTAGTTTCATTTCAGAACCGAATGTACAAGTTAAAAAGAAGAGATTTAATTTTATTATTTGAGAAAATAAATTATACAGTAGAGCCTCGCTTATTCGAGGTAATGCGGACCAAGAGTACCTCGGATAATCGATAACTCGTATAATACGGATTCAGTCATAAATTGGCGGGGGAAAACATGGCAAAGTTTAAAATGGATGAAAATGTAGTCAATGAAGTAAAATATTACATATATTACATGTTTAAATGAAGTTAAATAAAAATGCAATACAATATATGTATATGTAAATTGTAAAATACAATGATGTATAGTAAAATTTTTTCAAAATTATCTGGGTCATTTGTCAAAAGCCAAGACTCTTTGGAAGCGCGGAATTTTCAGGACTACCTCAGTTAACCCAAAACTCGGTTAATCTGACTCGGATAACCACGGCTCTATTGTGTTTATAAATTTTCAAAAGGAGAAAAATGGAAGAAAATGGAAAAACAAGAAATGAGAAAATAAATGTAGAGAATTGAAATTGAAATTGGCACAAGTGTAAAGACTTCTATCACATACGACCATACTTGCCGCATTCTAATTAATATTCCGTAGGGTTGTTAGTCTCGCACTTTTTTTTCACACCAGTAATTTTTTAGAGTAATATTCTACAAATGCAATTACGATTAAATAAGAAGAAAACTACTCTAAAAAGATACAGGTGTGGAAAAGAAGGCGGGGTGAACAATACTTCGGACTATTAATTAGTATGTTGGCAAGTATGCAAACGACACATTTTGAACCGATTTTAAGTCCAACTTTTGTTAGCGCAAATCGAAAGAATATTTGTAACTGAAGAGAAAATCTAATGGGGTTACATGGTTTTCGAAAGCTGAAAAAAGGCGTATTTTCTTTCTTTCTCTCTCTCTCTCTCTCTCTCTTTATATATATATATATAATAAATATATGTATATATATACATATATATATTTTTTTTTCAAAATTTTAAGCTTATAAAAGAGCAAAATTTAAAAATTTAAAATTTTTGTTTAGCGGTAAGCGTATTCAACGATTTATTCTTACACAATGGGATTGTTAAATGTACTTGAGAATAGCGGCTTTAACTTCTCTTTTAATCATCGTATGTATAAATCCAAAGTTGTTTCATAGTCTTTTATATCGTACTTTTAATTAAAGAAATTAAGAAATTTTCAGAAATGTCCTACAAAATGCTCAATTTGGGACAATCATACCTTAATTTTATCTAACTATAAAAAAAAGGCGTTAAACTATGTTTTTATTTTATTTTATTTTATTTTATTTTATTTTATTTTTATTCTTTTTTTCTTTCTTTTTTAAGTTTTCATGGAGATTAGAATTTTAATCGAATCATCATTAAAATTCGATAGTTGTTTCTTCTTCTTCTTTTTTTTTTTTTCTTGGCTTAAAATTATTTATTCGTGCATAGTAAGTTCATCAAAAGTATATGCTTTAGTATTTATGCTTTAGATTAATGAGGATATGAAATTGATTCTAAAACCCTAAACAAAAAAAAAAAAATCTGCAGTGACCTGCTCGAGTTTTCTATCATTAATTAATTAACCATTGTTTAAATAAATTAATTTAAGAAAGATCTGAAATCAAACAGATCAATGGAAAAAGGCGTTCAACGCTATTCCGCTTCGAATAATTTCAGCTCATAGTTCAAAATGATAAAGAATTTTTCGTTGTGTCCCTTCAAACATCTACAAGTGCTAGATTCACCAAAATCTATACAATTCGTGCTATGGTAACCTATAACATGTTTTATTAATTATCTGATCAATCGAATAAGGCATTTGGACACTACCGCATATGAAATAATTTCAACCTATAGGGCAATTCCATGAAAAATGTAACGTCAGTCACACATAGACATAATTCTTCTTCCACCAATATTTTCTGAATATAATCATTATCCAATTCAGTCACAGCAAATGTGTCATTAAAATTTCTGTATAGTGATACTGGTGGTAGAAAAAGGGAAAATCCTTCTTTGTGACTGATGTTACCTTCTTTCGTGAAATCGCAGGGATCGTGTACTCTCCGCCCTTTTTACTTCCATTACCTTACTACCGTAGGTAATGGAAGTATTGTATTCGGTCTGAAAATTCGATATCGGGTTTTCACCTGATTTACACGCTTTAAGGTCCCCTGAGTCCAAAAAAGTGGTTTTTGGCAATTGGTCAGTGTGTATGTATGTGTGTGTGTGTGTATGTATGTATGTATGTATGTGGAGAATCTTCTGGCTATTATAGCTCAGAAACTAATAAAGATAGATCTACGAAACTTTAGAATTGAAATACGTCTGGTGTACAGATGAAATTTCCAAATTTTGGTGAAAATTGGAAAACCGGAAGTGGGACATCGGAAACCGGAAGTGGGACCATAAGTCCGTATCTCAAAAACGGCTCTAACGATTTTCTTCAAACTTGCTATAAAAACACTCTATTAGAGGTCCTTTCGAATGATATAATTGGTTAGTTCAGGAAAATTGATAGGCGGCCTATATAAATAGCTCAATTTCAGGCCTCGCACAGGCGTTCCTTTAAAAACGGTTGTACGGATTTTTTTCAAACTCGCCATTTTAACTCACTTTTAAATATGCTTTTGTATGTAATTATTGTTTTCCTGTCAATAATTGAGTTTAACCGGAAGTGGGACATCGGAAACCGGAAGTGGGACCGTAAGTCCGTATCTCAAAAACGGCTCTAACGATTTTCTTCAAACTTGCTATATAAACACTCTATTAGATGTCCTTTCGAATGATATAGTTGGTTAGTTCAGGAAAATTGATAGGCGTCCTGTATAAATAGCTCAAGTTCAGGCCTCGCAAAGGCGTTCCTTTAAAAACGGTTGTACGGATTTTTTTCAAACTCGCCATTTTAACTCACTTTTAAATATGCTTTTGTATGTAATTATTTTTTTCCGGTCAATAATTGATTTTTTGTAAGAGTTGGTATCTCAAAAACGGCTCTAACGATTTTCTCTTTAGGTCGCTTTTATGTTTTCTGATCACATTATCTCTCAAAAATGTATATAATACATGTAATAGCGGGTAATGGAAGTCGTGTGGTTGTTTCACACCAGATTTTTTCAAGACGCTGTCAGGTTTGAGAAATTTCAAATGTATTGCTACCAATATTTTTATACACTAATCTCTATCCAGTATAATCATGGCACATCACTATGAATATACCAAAAGTATTTCTGCATTAAATTAGCGGTTGCAATGTAGACGGAAATTTCTTACTTCTGAGAGTGTTCTGAAAAAAGAGCCGAGAATACGACCCCTGCCTAATTGTAAAGAATATTTTGTTGTGTTCCTATAAAAATCTGTAATTCCCCAGAGTCTATACAATTCGTGCAGCGGTAATCTATAATACGAATATAAGTTTTAAATTTATTTAAATAAGGCATTTAAACGCTATCGCACTTATAATTTGAGCTCGTAGGCCGTAATGATAAAAACTTTTTTCGTTACTGCAATGTAAGTAAACTGTAAAAGTGCTAGATGCACCAAAATCAATACAGTTTGTGCTACAGTGTCTTAGAACACACACACGAACTTTCAGCTAATTCTAACAAACCGTTTAGATGCTACCGTGTTCACTCACATACGTAGATACATACACACATACATGCCAACATACTAATTAATATTCCGTATTATTGTTAGCCCTGCCTTCTTTTTCACACCAGTATCTTTTTAGAGTGTTTTTCTTCTTATTTAATCGTAATTGTATTTGGAGAATATTACTCTAAAAATTTATTGGTGTGAAAAAAAAGGCCGGGTTAACAACACTACGGAATATTAATTAGGATATTGGCAAGTACAGGGGGCGTACACTCCGCCCTTTTTTCAGGACATTCTCAAAGATGAGAAATTTCCGCCTTTTTTGCTACCACTAATTTCATACAGAAAAACTTATGGTATATTTATAATAATGTACCATGATTATAAAGGGTAGAGATTATTTTTTAAAAACTGTGGTAGCAATAAATTTTAAAATTTCTTATTCATGAGAGTGTCCTGAAAAAAGGGCGAAGAGTACGATCTCTACAAGTATACATACATCAAGAAAAATCGTATAAAATCTTAGATATTTCTAAAAAGTGAGCTCGTGTTATGATTGAAGTTGGAGGCGTATTATCTAGACGTAATGACAGTGACAAACGTAAGTTTTCAACATTCTACGACCATTCGTTTTTGAGCTATGCAAGATAAAAAATCCATTTCGAGTTGTAATTACAATACTTACCTTAAAAAATATGTTCGAAAAGTAGAAATATACAAATAAAGCAAAAACTTTAGAATTTTCCGTTTTCTTTTATTTTACTCTCTATTCCTGTGAAATTTTAATTAAATTAAGCAATAGAAACTACGCATTTTCCTAAAACTTTTCAACTTATCATAGACACTGTAAATTTTGAAAACCACAAAATGAAACTAATTCAGTAAACCTTTCAATGAATTTTATTATTCATAATTAAAATGAAACTTCCGAAGTTTCTTATATATTAAAATAATATCGTTTCATGTAATAATCAACTAATAAAAAATAAAATAAAATAAAAATTTGGTTAAAAAACATGAGTAATATATACCTTTACCATTTTTAAATATAAATGTTCTTAAATTTATGAATAGAATGCATAAATGTTTATCAGAGTATTTCAAATTAATTTCAAAGAAAACATTTTTCTAAAGATTTCCGCTTTATTCAAATAAAGATTTTTGTAAAAGATGATTAATGAGTATTTTGAAACATCAACATCAACAATAATGAAAAAAAAACGGCAATTTAAAGCACGCATTTAGTTCAGTATGATGTAAAATATTTAATGAAAATTAATGATCATGAAGGAAGGCTTCATTATAGCATTTATTTGAAGATATTTAAAATGTTAAATGTCTGATTTTTTAATTACCGTAATTTCTGGTAGATACCCTGCAGGTAAGATGTGTCATTTCTCCACCAGAAATTTTATTTAATAGAGAAATCTATACTTTTTCGAAGGAAAAGCTCGTACAAATATAAATTTATTTATCAATTGAAATTTCTGTTTCGAAACTGGATTATATAACCTGCGGGGTATCTATCAGAAATTACGGTAGTCGGTTTAGAATAAGTACATATGAAACTGATACCAACACTATTAGAAATATCATAGTATTTTGGATTATTTAATTACAAATACAAAAATACATCTACAGATCTCTATCTTTAATATATGTATACTATATATTAGGACTGGGTGATGATGAAAATCGTACATCGTGATTTATAACCAGCTTCTATCTTTAATAGGGCCGCGGTAGCCCAGTCGTTAGAGCGCCGGCCTCGTAATTGGAAGATTGCGGGTTCGATACTCTAGCCGGCTAAAGACCGTCGTGTACACTAATGGTGGCTGGTGCACGTAAAATCTGTCGTGGCCGCAATGTCCTCCATGTTCCCATCAAAAATTATACCTCTGGGGGTCACCGAAGCGGGAGAGCCATCCCTTCCGTCGAGGATCAAAATTGTGATGGCATGTCTGGACCACCTCTAGGGGTGTGTCCCAGACCGTCGCGAATTTCCCATCTGTGCAGCACTAGTGCGACGTTAAACCCAACCATTCATCCTATCTTTAATATATGTATACTATATAAGGTAAATGGTGAAAATATGGCTAATACAGGTAATACGGACAACCCGTAATAATGTGAATAATTTCAGTGAAATCCGAAAGGTGGAAGTTGGATCTAATCGCTCCTATAGCGACATTTGACAGAGGGATACGACAAGGTGTTAGTACTTTTTCATTGGTGGGAAGCTCCCTTTGACTGCCCGAGGCGACTTCGCGCACCGCTACTATAGACTTAACACAGGCAGAAATTGGGACTTTCAAAAATGCATATAATTCATATTAATTAAATGTAATTTAAGACTTTTGAAGCAAATTTTCATGTTCCTAAATGCTTCTTCTATTAATAGAAATAAAAATTTTCATTTTTCGTCAATTCTTTTCTAAATAAGTCCTTTTCTAAAAACAGTTTCGTTTTCGACCAATCAACAGAAGTAATATTATTATTTTATCTCATTATTTTTTAATATATATAATAAAAAACTGAACAATTTTTATTTCTATGAGTTATATCTATGTTTATCTTTCATCATTTGACTAAAAAGTATCGTAATATTTCTAATTTTATTTTTTTTTTCTTAATTATTTTCCAACGTTAGATTTGGCGATAACTTCAATAATTACACCGCCATCCTCTTTCGGAAAAAATCGCAATTCGCTCCGCTCGAACTCAGAAGAACGTAGTTTAGTACTGCGTTGCCTTCAAATCTTGTTCACGTGCACGGGAGGACAGTCATTGTTGTTTTGTTGTTAGTTACATTGGCTTTTTATAAATTTACTTGTAGTTTGTTATTTTTCTTATTGTAACAAAGTATCTGTATATGTATTATACATAATATTTTAGCTGGTTTAATGGTGTTTACAACTATTTAAATTCATTTCAAAAGCTGAATTTTCAGACAGAATTACGAACGGTTTTTTAAAACACGTTGTTGTTGCAATATGCCCAATGTGCATATTGGCTGCACATATCAAAATTTAAACCTCAAAAACGCTGTCTTCTTACCTTTGATGGGGTCAAATCCCATTTTGATAGCTGACAGTCGGCAGCGAAAGTATCCGAGCACTAGCAATAATCCTTGTCTAAAAATGTACATTTAATACTGCTTTGTTAAATAAATCCTTGTCAATTCATGTTCTTAGTCAGTCTAAGAACATGATTGGATAAGGATTTATACAACAAAACAGTTTTAAATGTACATTTTTGACATAGGAATTATTGGCTAGTGCTCGGATACTTTTGCTGCCGACTGCAGTTCTGGACGAGGCTGAAAAAAAAAATGACATTATTCTACCTTGTTCACCTTCTAATACAACCCATGAGCTGCAGCCTTTGGGTAAATTCATGTTCAGGAATAGTAATTCACAGTTTATTACAGAATTTCTTATTGGCTTACTTTTGTTCTCGTAGGCAAAAATTATAGGAGAGTCGCAGATTTTGGTCTTGGTGTAGATTTTGACGACTTCGCAACTAAATTTGGCGAAAAATTGTACTTTAGAGCTGCTAAAGTTTGGAAGCTCTGACTTCAATAAGAACTGAATTCTGAAATCTTCCGGAATGATACAAATATTTACACTTTAATAATATTAACAATATGTAATTCGTATGTATTACAATATTATATCTGTATTAGTAATAGAAATATTACTATGTTAGTAGTAAAGTAATTTTTCAATGACTTTCATATTACTGTAAATGGTCTAAATGTCAAATTTTGCACTGTTTAAAAAACAAAAATCAAACATGTAAAAAAAAAAAAAAGAAGGAAAGAGGAAAACATCGCAATGTTTTTTAAATTTAAAGCGTTTCGTCCTGTTTTCTGTTTCAACATGAATATGCTTCCTTAGATTATAAAGTACCATACGATTATTTTTATGCCGCCTTCGGCGACCAGCTGGTTCGCGATCCTGGAAGAATCCGACTTTATGAAACTCCCGCTCGGTGGCGACTGCGGCGCCTTTTTCCCGTTTCAGGTCTTTCAACAGCTTAGTGACATATAGTGAAAATAGCTTAATTGAAAATTTTAATCTCAGTAAATTCCCGCTCGGTAGTGCCTGTGGCGCCCTCTTTCAGTTTCAATATCTGAAACAACCGGTTCGCTCACCATGTTATGATCTTTCAAATTTCTGACTTCAGCACAGGCCCGCTCGGTGGCGACTGCGGCGCCTTATCCCGGTTTTAGAACTGTTTAATTCCAAATCAACAACCCTTTCAAATGATGTAGCTGAGATACCAAAGAAAACCTAATCAGGAAACCTCGAAACGTGTAAATCGGGTGAAATCTCGAATTCCACTTTCGATAATATAAATGTACTTTAAAATATCTTTCGAATGATTTATTAAAAATAATTTAATCGTAATTAGAATTTGAAATACGCGTATTAGAATAAAATTTAATTTGCAATTAAAATGTAAATTTAAATGTAAATTTTTGTTTATTCTCCAAGTTAAAGGTGTATAGTAAGTTTTGTGCACGGTAGAGGAAAATTGAAGATATTTGAAATTTTTTATCGCAGTCAAAAAATATGTGACAGTAAAAGATATTTATTTGTCTTTCGTTCTACTTTCAAAATATCGTCTGCGAAGTTGCCATGGTAACAAAAAACCCCACTGTTGTTCGAACGACAAACACAAGAGTTTCAGAAACGTCGATTCAGAATTTCATCGAAAACTGCAGGGATACTGAAAATTAAAAAAATTATAACTCATTCAGTTTTTGAAATTTTCTCTCAATCTTTTGGGAATTGAATTTTTGAAGCGAGATCTATGTACAAAAAAAAAAAAAAAAAAAAAAAAAAAAGAAATGATTTAACTCTTTTGAGTTATAAAATGTTTTGTGAAAAAATCGATGTTTCGTAAAATCTAAAAATATGGATCGCTAATCCGTATTTTGTAAAAATGTTTATATGGTTCGAAAGAGGATTAAATGTCCTTTCCAAATGTACCAGTTGTTAAGAAATAGGACAGTTACTCGGTCGTACAGGGCGTTTGAAAAAAGACGATCGAGAAAAAGAGAAATTTTCGACCCTTTTTAAAACTTTTTTTAAAAATATAAAAAATATTTTATTTTTTTATATCGTATTTTTTTTTTTTTAATTGTTCCGTAGGAATCGGCAATAAATGCTCTTTCTCGTGGTACAGGTGTATTTTCGATATTTCTAACAGATCGGCAGCGATCGCTTTAGAAAAACCCGCGAAATTTTTCTCTCTCTGTTTTGTCTTTTGAGGAACACGCTGAATTCTACTTGAAGTGCGAAAATTCGATCCGCTCGCTTTGTAATGAGACAATGGTCGACGTTTTAATTAATATCTCCGGAACTAATTAAAATTTTTAAATTCTGTTTTCACTATCAACTGGGGAAGGCTTCTGAGCACCCTCATGTCAAATTTTGTACTTCTGCGTTCAGTAGTGGCTGAAAGTATAGATGCACAGACAGACATCTTCTTTTATTATTATAGATGAATAAAATTCATCCTAATGTTAAATATTTTAATTACTTAGGCTGAAAAGAATGGTTAATACGAGCTAAATTGAGTTAGGAATTAGCTCTTTAGTTATAGAATTTTGAAATTTAAACAAACAAGTTGTTACCATTGTTAAAATAAGTTTTTTATAATTTACCTAAAATTAAGCAAAATTTATTCTTTGCTTATAATATTTTCATATAGTGTACGATGGGTTTATGTTTAATTTAATCCTATTTGTTAAATAATAGCTAAATTAATACTGATTTGGAAACTCATATATTTTCAATTATTTTCCGCTTAATAACTTATGTAAAGTGACACATATTTACTTTTAATTTCAGTCTTAAAGGATCTTAATAATCGTTAAAATTTTTGAACTTAGCTTTTTCTTTCTTTCCTTTTTTTTTTTTTTTTTTTTTTTCTTTTGTGTGTGTGTGTGTGTGCGGGCATATTACTTCAAAGCAATGATCAGAACAAAGAGAAATTGTTTTGGGGAGATTTACATTTATGCAAATTTTAACATAATTAAAAAAAATTGATGATGTTAATATTAAGTATTGTTTTAAAATAAATCTTATTCAACTGTAGAAACAAATGAGGTTTAAGTACTATTTCATAGCAATATTTAAAGTGCAAAGGGAATATTAAAACAAATTTTTGAAAATAAATGCATGACTTTTACAATTTAAAAACATGTGAAGGTATGCCAGTGTGCAAAGAAATAAAATAAAATATAAACTACGAATATCAGTGCATGAATAAAAAATAAATAAAAAATAGCAGATAGTCATTTCTGTCTAGCCCAGAGACTCTTCGTCAGCGCTGTCAAAAGAAATGTTTATATATATATATATATATATATATATGGGTGTGTATATATATAAAGCTATTTATATATATATTAAAAAAAATACCGTAATTAAGGTAATGACATCTATTAGAAAAACAAATAAAGACAGTTTTTTTCTTTCTTTTTTTTCTCCAAGATGTCACTATTTATACGATGTTTTATTTCAATTTTTTTAGGGTGTCCCTTAAATAAAGGGGGAATTTTGTTTTTGTTTTTAATCGTTTTTACTTTCTTTCTTCTGTATGTAATAAAGAGAAAGTATTGGATTCGTGAAAATTTTCTACCTCCGGTTTTTGATGGATTTACACTTTTCGGGATATCCTGAACACGAATTGATAGTTTTTAGAAAATGTCTGTCTGTGTGTGTGTCTGTGCGTATCACGATTTTTCTGGACACTGTATCTCACGAACCAATCAATGAAACTTAACCAAACTTGGTATTTTGTTGCACCCTGACATAAACTGGTACTGATTAGATTTAGGGATCAATCGCTTTACAGGTGGCGCTGTGATCGCATTTTTTGTAAACTTTTAACATGGCAGTATAGGACAAAATTTCGTATAAATGTGCATAATGAAAGTTATTTTATACTTGTGATTGTAAAATTAATATGAATTATTGATAATAGTAGTAGTTAACTAGGAAAAAAATTCTGTGCATGTGGGGTCATCGTTCCCCCCCCCCCCCACCCCCCAGAGTATTACTGAGTGAATTTGTATAGGAAAATATATACGAAAGTCTTGGGTTGGCCACAACATACTAGTTATTTTTTGAAATCATACCCTCTAATATTTTTCTATTTGAACCTAAAAACGTTTCAGCAAAATATCAGCTCTCTGGGATAACGTTAATACGTGCCGAATTGACGGGAAAATCCTAACATCTGTATTATTGATATTAGGATTATGTATAATCCTAATATCTACACTCTATAACAAAAAAAAGCGACGCATCGAGAAGGAGTTATCCAAATGTGACAAAAATTGGTAGATGAGATGTATATATGCAGAAAAAAAATTATTACAGTTTCAGAAAATCTGGATTAATGAATCAAGAGAAATGGCTTCAAAATTAAACAAATCAATAACACATTGGTCCACTTCTGACCCTTATGTAAGCAGTTATTCGGCTTGGCATTAATTGATAGTGTTGGCAAATGTGATGCTGCGAGATATCATGCCAAATTCTGTCCCATTGGTGCGTTAGATTTGCAAAATACTGAGCTGGTTGTAGGCCTCTTTTCATGATGCTCCAAACGTCCTCAGTGGGAGAGAGATCCAGCGACTTTACTGGCCAAAATAATCTTAGACAAGCAGTAAAAACTATCTCTGTGCGCGGTCGGGCATTATCATGCTGTAATATACGATCAGGATTGCTTGATATGAAGGGAAACACAACGGGACGTAGAATGTCGTAGACGTACCGCTGTGCTGTAAATATACCACGGATGACAACCAAAAGGGTCCTGCTATGAAATGAAATGACATTCCAGACGACCACTCTTGGTTGTTGAGCCGTATAGCTGACGACAGTCAGGCTGGAATCCGCCCTCCAGACGCGTCTTCACTGGTCATCGGGACTCAAACCGGAGTGGGACTCATCACTAAAGGCGTTTCTACTTCATTCAGTGGCATTCCAGTTCGAACGATCCTGATATCACTGCAAACGTGCTTGTCGGTATACATAGTTTAACAGTACTCCGCACAAGGGGGGCTCCGTGAGGTCAACTCCATTTTTATGAGACGCCCATTGATGGTCTTCGAAGTCACGGAAGCACCAGTTGCACGTAGGATCGATGGGAATGGTGAAGTGGAGCTTTGAGTACCGCTCTGACGGTTGATTTGTTCTCACGTTCTGGCCTCTCTCTAGGCCAACCGCTTCCTCCCTAAACCTGTGTTCGGCCATGGTTCACCCATTCCTGTCAATATCATCTAATAGTGGAATCGCTCCTATCCAGTTGTTAAACAGTTCGCAAATTAGACCAAACGGCTTCTTTGAGCCCAACTACACACCTCTCTGAAATGCTGACATCTGCACATATCTTTTGTGAACCTGTAAACGAGGCATAGTTACTGTCTATCTGAGTAGACGGAATAAAATTCTCGAAGAAGTTATGACCTGGAATCATAATAATCTCATTTTTAATATTTTGCCAAATACGCAGTTAAGATGCGCTGCAGCGTTGCATGCTCATTCGATGGCAGCTAAACTTTAAAATTTTGCATTTTCCTTCGAAACCCTTGTGCATGTCAATTTGTGTCTAGTTTGCATTACACCTTCTTGATACGTCGTTTTTTCTTTCTTTCTTTTTTTTTCTATAGAGTGTGTATATATATATATATATATATTATAATCCTAATATCTATATATTACACGTGCCGAATTGACAGGAAAATCTTAATATCTATATTAGGATTTTCCCATCAATTCGGTATGTGTTAACATTATCTCAGAGCGATGATATTTTGCAAAAAAGTTTTTAGAGTATAATAGAAAAATCTTAGATTGCATGCGTATCGGATTTCAAAAAAATATAAAAGAAAAAAAGAAAATAAATTCATCCCTCATTTAAAGGGAACCCTAATATATATATATGAAACCTTATCCCAAAGTAAAATAAAATGCTTTAGAGACTTTTGAGAATTATAATAATGCTTTAGATTTTTGCATTGCTTTTCAAATCAGAATAACAATTATAGTTAGCGATGCAATTCATATCTTCTCATTACCATACTTTTTTTAGATACTTAATAACAATAACGCTTTTCAATATCTTTTATTTCTAATTAAGACTAATCAACATCTCAGACTTAAATGCTAATTTTAGAAAGTAAAAAACGATAGTTAAATAAATATTACTAATTCATACCACATTAAAGTTTTTAAGATATATGTATTTTCAATTAGAATATTAACATACATATAAAATACTAACTTTTTTTTTTTTCTTTTATTAACAATCGTTACTTTTAGTTATTTCAAAATTCTTGTAATTATTTGTTCTCTATGGGGAAAATGATTACTTTTTGAATTAATAAGTTAAGTAGAATAATCTCTCCTTATAGCAATAATAAATGAAGGATGAAAAGCTGCTTAATTTAATTATCTGGCAACAATATTTTCATTGTATTCTTAAAATTTTCCCTTCAGATAGGTATTTTTTCTCTTTATAATAAATTTTTCGATGCGTTTTCTATTAATCAAATGCTCTATTCTTATGAAAGAATAACAATAAATAATTATAGCCCATCGTTTGTCTTTTTGAGTCGAATAAAAATCTTTTTAAAAAGTTTTGTATAAATAAAAACATATATTAAAAAGTGACAAAACCAATAATAGATTATTTGAAAAGTTAATGCTAAATGCTAATGTAATAATTTTTTAGTTTTAGTCCAGAGACGAATGTACAATTTATAAGAAGAGATATCATTTTATTAATTGAGAAAATGAATTATATTTATGAATTTTCAAAAGGAAAAATAAGAAAAAACAAGTGGAAAAACAAGAAATAAGAGGATAATTATTCAGAATTCAATTTGACCCAACTGTAAAGGCTGCTATCACATGCAACACATTTTGAGACGATTTTAACTCCAACTTTTGTCAGCGCAAATCGAAAAAATGTTTGTGACTGAAGAGAAAATATTAAGTAGTTGCATGGTTTTCAAAAGCTGAAAAAAAAAAGCATGTTTTCTCTTTTTTTTTTTCAAAATTTTGAGCTCATAAGAGATCAACATTTAAAAACTTAAATATTTTTGTTTAGCATTAAGAGCATTCAACGTTTTATTCTTACACAAAAGGCGTTGTTTGATACTTGAATCTAACTGCTACAACTTCTCTTTTAATCATCGTATATATAAAACCAAAAGTGTTTCAAGATCTTTTAACATTGCACTTTTAAATAAAGTAATTAAAACGTTTTCAAAAATTTCCGACAAAATGCTCAATTTGGGGCAAACATGCCTTAATTTTATCTAACTAAGAAAAACAGGGCGTTAAATTAATATTTTTACTTTCTCTTATTCATATATATGGTAGAGAAAGTATTGTTTTGGGGTCAAATTTTCAAAATTAAGTTTAGTTATATTCACACGTTTTAAGGCTACCTGAATCCGAAAAAACAGGTTTTTGGTGGTTGGTCTATCAGTCTTTGTGTCTGCCTGTGTGTATGTTATCAGCATATCTCAAGAACAAATAGCAGCAGGAAGTTCCAAACTCGGTATTCTAAATATATATATCATATAGAGATGCTACATTAAACTTTTCGTAGAGGTTAAGCAAATCGTCGTGTACAGGGACATCGAAGAGAATTCAAATATATTACGTCTATGTGGAAAATTTTAAGTAAGTTGAGTGTAACATCTATAGGCTACACAAAACTAAATGAAAAGAATATATATATATTTATAAGCATAAAAGCATGTTTCTTTTAGAATTTGGTATGAATATCATTCTGCGTTCGTATACAGGGCTACACAAAATAAATAAAATACAGTGGGATAACACTTGTAAATTCAAGGAAATGCATTTCATGCTATGCTACATGTTATTAATGTAGGATTATATTTAAATGCAAAATGTGAGGGACACATAATTTTTAGACGATGTACAGGGTTGCCAATAATTCAGCGAAAACGTTCTTTTTTATTGAATATAATTAGTGGAATTGCTATACTATAATATTTTAACATGTTCAGGAAAACTCCTCGGAAATTAAAATTAATTTCTAATACATCTGTGGTAAATAAATTATTTTCTAAAGTAAATATTTAGCATTTGTTTTTTGTATGTTTACGCGTTTTGAGGCTCCCTGAATAAGTCGTGTTTTTAACGTTTAATCTTTGTCTATGTCTTTTATCAGAATAATTAAAAAAAAAATAATTTCAGGCAATTCGAATGTATTTTGAAGTTAATATAAGATTGTTACTTGAAAAATTTTTTCAACTGATAAGTTTTAAGGAATGGTGCGGGTGAAAGTTGTGTGAATAATTTGGAATGAATTTTAAATTTTATTACAGCATTTGAATTCTCTTTATTTGTAAGTACAATATTAAAACGGGGGGTAGAGGGGGGCTACCGCCCCCTCATACTGATCAATTTATCAAATGAAACTTTTCGGAGGCCTACTTTAAGTTACTTTTTACGAAGGTTTACAAACAGTATTCATTATCTTATTCCTTAATGTCCAATCTGTCTTTATGGTATTGAATTTCAGGGTAAGAGTAAGTCGTGTAAGGGACACACCACACACCACATCATTTTAAAAGTTGCCATGGAGATTATAATTTTAATGAAACAATTGTTGAAATTCAATAGTTGTTTAAACTTTTTTTTTTACTAACAAGGAAACATTCGAAAGGTGTCGTCTTCAAGAAATATTGAAAAAAAAATATGTGATTCTACTCTACATAAAACACCAGGAAGTGAAAAAATTATCGGCTGAAATGAATTACAGCGACCACAGAAAATTATCAAAATTAAGCATATTTGGCGATTTAGCGCTGTTAGGCGTTCAGTTCGCTAGCACCTAGATTGCTGTGTACGAACAGAACCGTGTTTTGTTTCTCCGCCAAGTACTCAATATCAATCGCATAACAATGTGAAATCGCCAAATATGCTTAA
The DNA here is from genome assembly GCA_963930645.1 of Salticus scenicus. Classification (NCBI taxonomy): domain Eukaryota; kingdom Metazoa; phylum Arthropoda; class Arachnida; order Araneae; family Salticidae; genus Salticus; species Salticus scenicus. The sequence continues at coordinate 100,931,878 of OZ005659.1, read as the reverse complement.
TTTTGATAATTTTTCGTGGTTGCTGTAATTCATTTCAGCCGATAACTATTCCACTTTCTGGTGTTTTAGGAAGAGTAGAATCACATATATTTTTTTCAATATTTTTTTAAGACGACACCTTTTGAATGTTTCCTTGTAAGCTTAAAATTATTTATTCATGTATAGCAAGTTTATCAAAAGTATATTTATACTTCAGATTAATGAGGATATGAATTGATTCTAAAATCTTAAATTTAAAAAGTCTGGAGTGACTCTGTTCGGATTTTCGAATATTAATTAATTAACGATTGTTTAAATGAATTAATTTAAGAAAGAACTGAAATCAATCAGCTCAACGGAAAAAGGCGTTTAACGCTATTCCACTTCAAATAATTTTAGCCCATAGTTCAAAATGATAAAGAATTTTTCATTGCGTCCCTGTGAACATCTATAAGTGCTAGATCCACCAAAATCTATGCCATTTGTTCTATGATAACCTATAACATGTTTATGAAATTTCTGATCAATTGGATAAGGCATTTATTCACTATCGAATTTTAAATACTTTCAGCCTATAAAGCAAAATATTAAAGAATATTTTGCTGTGTCCCTGTAACAATCTATAAGTTCTAGATTCTCCAGAATCTATACAGTCCGTGCAGCGGTAACCCATAACACGTATATAAATTTTTAATTTATTTGAATAAGGCATTTTGACGCTATCGCACTTTAAATAATTGGAGCTCGTAGTCCATGGATGGAGTAAATAACTGAAAGTGCACGAAAATCAATACAATTTGTGCTACAGTGACTTAGAACATACACACGAACTTTCAGCTTATTCTAGCAAAGCGTTTAGACGCTATCGTGTTCACTCACACAAATAAATACATACACATATACATACATAAAAAAATCTTATAAAATCGTAGATATTTCTAAAAAGGGAGGTCGTGTCAGCGCTTCCAGATTTAGGGAATTTTTTATCCAACGTCCACTGCTAAATTTTACCTGTGGCGGTTGGCTAATCATTTCTAAAACCATTCTATAAAGAATTCTTCAAAGTTATTAGCCAAACATAGCAATTTAAATTTAGTGGTGACTAATCTGGCAGCAATGGCTCGTGTCAAGATCAAAATTGGAGGTGTATAATGACAGTGACAAACGTATGACAATGGCAAATATGACAGTGACAAACATATAAGCTTTCAACATTCTACGACCATCCGTTTTTGAACTACGCGAGATGAAAAAGCCATTTCACAAATTAGGAGCAAACATTCAAACCGTGTTTTCTCCAAAAATAAAAAAAACTAAGTCAGTGATTTTTCTCTGAACGCAACATAAAAATAGTATGCCTACATATTTTCCTAGTATCTAGTAATACATCTTAACTAACGATAATTATATTTTAAGGTTAGTTACTTTTTAATTTATTAGTTTTTGCATACTTGCCAACATCCTCATTAATATTCCGTAGTGCTGCTAGTCCCGCCCTTTTTCTCACACCAGTAAATTTGTAGAGCAATATTCTTCAAATGCAATTACGATCAAATAAGACGAAAAGTACTCTAAAAGAATACTGGTGTAGAAAAGAAGGCGTGGCTAATGATACTACGGAATATTAATTAGGATGTTGGCAAGTATGGTTTTTGTGTTGTCTGAAAAATTGTGCCCGAAGGAGAAAACACGGTTTGCATCCGGCCACAAAGCGTTCCTAAAATTTTGGGAACCATTTTGCTACAATGTCACCACTATTTTAAATGATCACATATTTATCTAGTACTTTAACATTAAAACCTTAAAGAAAAAAATTGTTAACAATAGTGGTGGCAGTATAATAAAACGCGAGTAAATTTTTAGAAACGCTGTGAGGCCTGTTAAATGTGTTGAATGTTTGCTCCTCAAATAATGATTATAATACTTACCTTACAAAATATTAGGGGGACCGGAAATTTTTGTTTAACAGTGTTTACAAATAACCATTTTATAAGTTACCTAAGAATATCTTAAATTTTATCCAGGATAAATTTCTGATGTCAGTATTTTAATTCAAAACGACATTATTTTCCGGTCCCCCTAATATGTTCAAAAAATAATAATAATACTAATACAAAAACTTTAGACTTTCCGATTTTCTTTTATTTTATTCCCGGTTCCTATGAAATTTAATTTGAATAAGCAATAAAAACTACACATTTTCCTGAAACTTTTCAATTTGTCATAGACACTGTAAGTTGTGAAAACCATAAAAAGAATATATTTTATTCATATAATCAAAATATACCATTCACGAAATTTTTATATTCATCATTAAAAGGCGGCTTCCGAAAATTTTTATATATTAAAATAATATCTCTTCATGTAGTAATCAAGAAGTTAAAAGAAATTAAAAAATAAGAATTGGGTTAAAAATATAGAGTTATACATATCTTTACATTTTTAAGCATAAATATTCTTAAACTTATGTATAGAATGTATAAATGTTTATCAGAGTATTTCAAATTAATTTCAAAGAAAACAATTTTCTAAAGATTTCCGCTTTATTCAAATGAAGATTTTGTAAAAGATGATTAATGAGTATTTTCAAACGTCAACATCAAAAATAATGAATGAAAACATCCGTTTAAATCATGCATTTAGTTCAGTATTATGTAAGATATTTAATTAAAATTAATGATCTTGCAGGAAGGCTTCATTATTGCATTTATACGAAAATATTTAAAATTTTAACTATATCAGGGATGGAACACGGGCGCAGAATTCATACCGGAATCCGTTTAAGAAATTTTTCTGCCTATAATATCGTTGATTTAAGAAGTAGAAAATTTTCTTACATTGAGAGTGGTATGAATTCTGCGCCCGTGTTCCATCCCTGCTATATGATTTTTTAATCAGTCGGTTTAGAAGAAGTGCATATGAAACTGTTATCAATAACTATTAGGAATATCATGTTTTGAATTATTTAAGCATTAAAACAAAAAACACATCTTTAAATTTCTATCTTTAATATATGTATACTATATATATACATACTTGCCAACCATCTCATTATGAACCGTACAATTTTTAGTACCCGCCTTTTTTTACACACCAATAATTTTTTAGAGTAATTTTGGTCTTATATAATCGTAACAACATTTGGAGAGAATTACTCTAAAAATATAGTGGTGTGAGAAAAGGGGCGTTTTTTGAGGGGGCGTTAACAATTGTACGGTTATTAATGAGATGGTTGGCAAGTATGTATATATATTTATATGTATGAGGAGCAAACGTTCAAACCGTGTTTTCTCCTTCGGACACATTTTTTCAGACAAAACAAAAACTAAGAAATTAAGAAATAACTAAGCTTAAAACCTAATTATCGTTTGTTTAGATGTATTATTAGATACTAGAAAAATATGTAGACATATCTAGGAAGATGTGTAGACATGCTATTTTTATGTTAAGTTCAGAGAAAAATCAAAACTGAGATATTTATTTTTGGAGAAAACACGGTTTGAATGTTTGCTCATCATACATTAGGGGGACCGGAAAATAATGTCGTTTTGAATTAAAATACTGACATCGGAAATTTATCCTGGATAAAATTTAAGATATTCTTAGGTAACTTATAAGATGGTTATTTGTAAAGTACCATGTAAACATTGTTAAACAAAAATTTCCGGTTTCATTTTATTAATTCAAAACGACATTATTTTCCGATCCCCCTAATATATATACAATGTTGCCAACATTTTAATTTATTCCTTAGCATTTCTAGCTCCTCCTTTATTCTATACCACATTTTTTTTTTTTTTTTTTTTTTTTTTTTTAGAGATAAAAACACTAAAAATAAAGTGGTGCGAAATTGAGGCGGAGCTAAAAATGCTCCGGAATAAGTTAAAATGCTGACAACCCTGTATATGTATATAATTGAAGAAGAAAATATATTAAAAGTTAAAAAAAAAAAAAAAAAAAAAAAAAAATACTAAAATAAGCAGTATTAAAACAGGATTTACACACTTAATGCGCAATAAAATTCAGTAGTTAGAAGATATATAAACATAAATGAAAATTAAATTACTATAAATAGAAAAATTATAATAAAAACGGAAGGATAGTTAACCCAGAAAGAATTGAGGCTATCATCAAAAAGACCCCTCAAATGCAGGGTGGAAAAAGAGCTTTTTTAAGTTTTTACATTTGTATTTGTATATATTGATGTGTGATTTTGTTTAGTTTTCCTTTCTATTTAATTAATTCTTTATTCATAATTTCTAGCTACAATAGATAGGGATTTTGTTTTTTACCTTGATAAAATGTAGGTGACCAAGATACTTTTGGCTTTTGCTAAATCTCTTAAAACATCTTACTGCTCTTTCTCCACCCTGCTTTTGAGGGGAAAATATATATATATATATTAGGGGGACCGGAAAATAATGTCGTTTTGAATTAATAAAATGAAACCGGAAATTTTTGTTTAACAGTGTTTACATGGTAGTTTACAAATAACCATCTTATAAGTTACCTAAGAATATCTTAAATTTTATCCAGGATAAATTTCCGATGTCAGTATTTTAATTCAAAACGACATTATTTTCCGGTCCCCCTAATATATATATATATATACAGAGCTGCCAACCTAATCCGGCAAATTTTTAGTACCGCCCCTTTTTCTACACCACTTAATTTTTAGAGTATTTCTCTTTAAATATATTTACGATGAATTAAGAAAACAAATACTCTAAAAATATATTGGTGTAGAAAAAGGGGCGGTACAAACAATTTGCCGGATTAGGTTGGCAGCTCTGTATATATATATATACATATATATATATATATACAGTACGCGTAAAAACTTTAAAGCCAGTATAATTTATTTTGGATATTCAAGTAAAAGAAAGAATTTCAATAAAAATTATTTTCTAATGTTTACTGTCAAACACAGCCACTTATATCCATTAGATATTTAAATTACATCGAACTGATCCACAAAAGATACAAAATATCTTTAAAATGTCCATTTAAAGTCCTGGATATCCTGTACTAATTATAGATACCTATTAGATGTTTAAACATAGACGAAAATTAGACGTGCCTTTTTCGATGTCTAACAGATGTAACATGTTAGATCAAAACAAGATTTAGATATTTTCAATATCTATTAGATGTAACAGTTTTCGACCAAATAAAAATATACCCACGCACAGGGCCTGATTAAGGGGGAAGCTCGCTCATACCGGAATATTTTTACAATTATTTTTTACTTCATGTCATAGAAATTCCACGCTTTGACAAGGAAATATTTTTTATAAAAAATGAACGGTGTAAAACAATCCAATTTACTCACCGTTATTAGACACCAGAATTCTTTTAAAATAATTTTTAATGAAAATTTTCTGTTTATTATTGGAGGAAAGTATTTGTTAAAAAATAACGGTGTAAGTATAAATAATGTGTGAAGAGCGAGCTTCCCCCTTAATCAGGCCCTGCCCACGCACCCACTTACATCTATAAGACATCTATCTATAAGAGTATCTATTAGACATCTATAAACATCCAATACATACCTATTAGCACGACAAATGTCCCTCTTTTTTACATCCATTATATGTTGACTGAATCTCCAAATATCTAATAATTGGACTTTATTTAAACTTTTCTTAGATATTAAATTTAGATAATAGACCAAATTTAGAGATCTACTGAACTTCTAATAAATGTTGCTGGATATATTATAGGTATCTTAATATTGAAAATTTGAGATTATTTAGAGAGTGAATGGATATATATATACAGTGAACTCTCGTTAAAACGGACAATCAAGGGCCGGCAGTTTTTGTCCATATTAACGAGAGTCCATTATAACAGGAGTTCATAAACTGAAGTTCTATATGAACTCTAAAATTGCTTTTATGTACACATGCACAGTATAATACGAATGAAAATTTGTTTCCTCAAACCCTTTTATTAACTAAAAATATAAACGCAGGAAAAAAGACACTTAAAAAACTACTTTTCTTCATATAGTACATTATAGTGCAACTTGATATAGTACATAAAGAAAAAAAGGTGAGAGTACATAATAGTTAGTCTATCTTAAAAAAAGAAATTATCTTGGTTTGTCTTTTCGATTTTGTTTGCCTCCCACGGTGTAATAGAGCAGAGTGAAAGAGATTAACCCTTTTATTATTGCATCTTTTCATGCTAAAAAAAAAAAAAAACTTGAATTTGAAAAGATTTTGTGAACTGATTCTTTTTCGAAGAAAATAAGCTTTGAGGGGAAAGAAATGTCAATCTTAACGAATGAATTGTACATATAAAGCGATGTTTATTACATGCAACTCCTACAGGCCTTAGCCGGGGATTCTGCTTTTGTTCGTAATAACGAGAAATCCATCTTAAACGGGGCCGTCTTAACGAGAGTTCACTTTATACCATATTTAGAGATCTATAGAACATCTAATAAATGTTATTAGACATATTAATTACACAGGTCGACATGTAAAATTTTGATTTTTTTAATTTTGGCTGATCATTATGTTTTTTGGTGTGCTGAAATCGAAAATGAAGCCAGTTTTTCTCTATCACGTATAGATATTTGTCAATACAGGGTGCCTGTCTATACAATTTCTTCCATTACTCTTCCACCAATATAATTATATAGTAAGCTTTATAGTATGTTTCCATGATTAATTAATAACAGATGCCTATTGTTGTAATTATGAAGCACTAGTGCGACTTAAAATCATATCAAAAAACCAACCGATTGTTATGATGGTATATGTAAGAAATCGTGTCGGTAAGCACCCTGTATTGGCAAAAATCTATACGTGATAGAGAAAAATGGGCTGCATTTTCGGTTTCAGCATATCCAAAAACATAAAGATCAGCCGAAATCACCAAATCAAATTTTGTCAACTTCAACTTTGCCGGTCTGTGTTATAGATATCGTAATAATTAAAAATTGGACATTTTTGGACTTCTCTTAGATACTGAACGGAGATAATACACTAAATTTAGAGATCTACTGAACGTCTATTAGATGTTGCTAGATATGTTATAGATTTTTTAATATCCAAATTTGGATACAATCTTCGGATACAATATCGAATAATTTAAAATGTTTGGTTTCTATACGAAATCATTGAACGTTAAAGGGCTAATTCAAATGGACAGAACATTCCCGTAGAACTTGTACAACATTGATATTTCAATGAATGATTCTATCAGTAACATTAATAATGAAGAAAAAGATGAGCCACAAATTTTGACATTAGATTACTTGGGTCACTTTCAAAAAATTTTCCCAATGCACTGTCCCTGCTATGGTTTTTATTATTTTAATATTTAATGAAACACAAAAATGTTTTAGTACTCTTATTTATGAGAGTATTTCTAAAATGATGTATGAAAAAAAAAATAATAATCATTTCAAGGTTCATAGCATTTGAAAATAAATTAGAAAAGCAGAAAAAGTAAGATTTTTCAGTTCATTTTTTTAAAGAAGAAGCTTTTTTATAAATAAAATAATTTAAGTTATCCATGAATAAAAGGTAGTTACATATTATTTATTAAACTATATAACATATAACTATAAAAGGGGGGGGTTATTTTTTCAAGTATAAATATTAAACCAAATAGGTCTGTCTTTAAGCTGCATCATGAGTGTGACTTTTTTAAATTATTTTGTTTATTTCCAAAATGTGGCATCACTAGTAGAAGTTCTTTCTGTTTGTATGTATGCCTACACCTTACAAAAGACCGAGAATGTGATGTAGTTAAAAAAAAAAAAAAAAAAAAAAAAAAAAGAAATATTGGCAAGCAAAGACCATAGAAAGATGAGTATTTTTATTCGTCCTCATGAATGTTTTCTTATTTTTTTTTAAATAATTATCAAAGAAAATATTATTACTTTTGATATGTAATAGCGGTATAAATTACTTATTTATTTAGTTTAAAAGATTATATCTGTATTAAGTACTTTTATGGGAAAATATAATGAAACTTAATTTTGTCATGAGTGTTACTTATTATGAGTATTACTTTACTCTTTATGAAATTAATAGCGTTTAATTTAATATTCATGCAATTTAATTTTATACGTTCTAAAAACAAATGTAACAAATTATGCTTTTATAAAAAAAAAAAATTAAATAGCTGATTTTTAAATTATATATCTGCATTATATATTCAATTTAAATGCTGTTTTGCCGTTAGAAGGTTATTAATACCTTAATTTTTGCTAACAATTAGCAGTTAAAATGTTTTCTTTTTAATATGTGACAGTGGAATTAACTGCTTATATATTAAAACTAACTAGTTATATTTTCATTGATTATTGTTATTATTAAAAAAAAAAGTAAAAAAAAAAAAAAGAGAGAGAGAGAGAGAGATAGAAAATTACTAAATTATATTTTAGTCATGAGTGTTACCCATAGCGAAGTAACACTCCTGAGAAAATTGCTTATTGTTCATGGATATGTGTATATATGTATATATAAAGAGAGAGAGAGAGAGAGATGTATGTATATATTTAATAAAGTTTTAAAAATCCTTTTTGACACTTTATAACAAAGTTGAAAAGTGTTTGAAACTTCGGTGTGTCTGTCTGTCCGTCTTTCCGTGCTCTAACTCCCGTATATATTCATGGAATTTCTTGAAACTAATATATGTTGTTTAGGATGATTATGGGATGTTCCCTATGGAATATGGGGTAAATACCACCGCTGGTCTGTCTACAGGGACACCCAAAAGAATTTCAAAGCATTGTGTCCTACGAGAGGTATTTCTATAAATAATATTTTAAGACTTTTATTTTGCGCAAATCATAATGAAATTGACATTACACTGTAAAAAATTTTGTGTAACTTTACTCAACAATATTGAGGCAGCTTATTTGCCACAACTAGGTTGAGCAACATTACCAACTGTAGTTGCGTAATCTTTGCAGACAAGGAAGAAAATTTACATACTCGTAAAGGGTAACTTTACACAAGTTTTTTGTGTAATTTATTCAGAATAATAGATAAGGCTCCACTTTCACAAATAATAACTTTACACAATATTGTAGTGTAACGCATGCACATTAAAAGGTAAGATTTCACTCTCGCGAACGGTAATTTTACGCAGTATAGTTGTGTAACTTATGCAGATCAAATGATGAGGTTCCACTTTTGCAAACGATACCTTTACACAACAGTGTTGTGTATTGTACAGAGGGTGTTCACACATTTTTGTAACGATTTTGACTTTATTCATGGATTTAACTTTAAAATTTAACATTAAAACGGGACTGACGTCAAATTGTTATAAGATTTAACATTCTTCTACAGCATTAAAATTTGTTTTTGCTTTAAAACGCCACTGGAAAATAAACAATAGATTGAAGGCTATATTTTTGAGTTTTTCGAAGAGAATTACTCTTATTCAGATATTGAAGAAGGATGTGAAAAACATGGTTTTAATATTTCTTCACGTAAAATAAAGGACATGATTAATAAAAAAGTAAATTAACGTCAAAGTTTGCTTTTGACTAAAAAAAAGGGCAAAAAAATGATACCCAGCAAAAATACGTACACCTCCTGTTAAATATAAAGTCGCATCACATTCTTTAAAAGAGAATCGATCACTTATAATGGAAAAAATAAGATAAGGAAACTAGAAAAAATGTAATAATTAACTCAGCTTACTCTCGTAAATATGTTTTAACACCTATTTTCAAAAAAATAAATTCCATCACCTAACCCAAACAATCTACAATGTGTTAAATTCCATCAGGGTAAGGTTTCTAGTCACACCACTTAAATTTACCGCTCTATTTTATTGAAAATATGAAAAATGAAACCGGAATTGAAGCTATTCGCTTTATATGCATCCCACCAAAGTCCCCTGACGTATCTCTTATGGTACATTTGGACTTTTTTAAAACAATCTCTTTAAAAGCGGCATCTCAAAATATTAGATGGATTATGGAAAGTTTTGGAAGAGAAGTGGAAAAAATTAAATTTGATGTTCTAATAACTACTCTGCTATCTATGAAATCAAGATTTAATATGATACTTTAACAAAAGGGCTATCAGACTGAACATATTACAAAATAAAATTCTTATATTTGGTTATATATACGTATATATATTTGCAAAATCGTTACAAAAATTTGTGAACACCCTCTGTATGCTGATCAGTTGGTAAGATTCCAATCTGACAAACGGGAACTTTACATAACAATGTTGTGTAATGTATGCAGATTAGTAGGTAAGATACCAATTTGGCAAACGGAAACTTTGCACAGCATTATTGTGTAACGTATGCAGATCAGTAGGTAAGGTTCCTCTCTCGTAAATGGTAACTTTACACAGCATTGTTGTGTAACATATGCAAATTAGTAGGCAAGATTCCATTTTGGCGAACGGTAACTTTAAACAGTATTATTGTGTAAATATATGCAGATACTGTGTAAATATATATGCAGTGTAAACATATGCAGATGTGCATGTGTAACATATGCAGATCAGTAGGTAATGTTGTCTCGCAAACATTAACTTTACACAACATTGTAGCGTAACGTAGGAAAACCAATTGGTAAGATATCACTTTCGAAAACGGTAACTTCATGCAACGATGTTATGTTCATTCACAGGTTACTTCTGAAGAACTTAAGCTCCTATGACAAAAGTAACTGAAATTTATAGTAGAGTATTACCAGACTAAAAAATAAATATAAATAAAAATATAAATAAATAAATATAAAGCTGCAAAGGAACTAAACGAATAACAATACATTTTGTTTTCAAACTTTATTGAATGTGTGATGCAAACAAAATATGTAAAATAAAAATGTATACTTTCAAAGTCAATATTAAGTACAAGAGATTCTAGAACTTTCTAAATATTTACTGAAGAAAGATGCAGTAGCATTTTATATTAACAAAATACTTTTCTCCTGCATTAAAATAAAAAAGAAGCTTTTTCACAAATTATTAAACTATCAAAAATGTAAAAAAAGTAACAAATGCAATTAAGAACTATATACGTAATTAGTTGACAAGACATGAATTAATGCTTGAAAATAACTTTTTGATCCCATATAAATTTTTGTGCCCACTGCAATTTTTTGAGCCTGTCATCAGTTTCTTTGTCACCGGAAAATGCAAAATATATAATTAAAACTAGTATTAACAATTTCTTTTAATAATTAGTAAAAAAACAAACAAACAAAAAAAAAACATTAATTTTATAATTTTTTTTTTTTAAAAAACGAATGCAATTAAGAAATATGTAAGTAGGGGAAAGTTGGATAAAACGGGATAGTCTGACAAAACGGGATACGTCGCGTCGCCTAGGGACCTGTCTAGTACTGCTATCGAGCGGACGACGACAGAAACTTGTTCTCGGCCGTCATTACACCATTCTCAGTTCGTCCCGCCTCGAGACCACTAGTTGATGGAAAGTTGTAGCTCTTAGAACTTTTTTACTCTGATTTCTTGGAACTTTCTACATTTACATTCGTTGTTTTCTAGATTATACTGCCTACATATATGGGAATACAATTCCAGTGAGTATTACATTTGATTAAGCATTTATTAACGAACATTCTCATGTGTAATCTATCTAATTTTCCTTTCACGTTTAGGCATCAGCCATGTTTGTTTTGAAAAGTGTCGGAGTTGGACAAAACGGGACACTTATGAGTTGGATAAAACGGGATACATTTTTTTTTTTTTATGCCGTATATTCGTCACTCCTATGTTTGTATTTCCTCGAGTGAAGGAAAACCCACGACTCATGGATGATGCTTTTCCAGTATCATTTGCAGTATATCACAAGACCAGCTGGATCACGAAGGAGACCTTCATTGTTTGATTTTCAAAAATCGTAGAATTTTCCAAACCTGCCCATGAGAAGCTAGTGCTGTTGCTACTTGATGGACACAACAGTCACACCAAATGTTTGGAACTTGTAAATTTGGCAAGAGAAAATAATGTAACCCTCCAAACCTTCCCCCTACATACAACTCATCGCCTTCAGCCCCTGGATGTCAGTTTCATGGCTCTACTGAGCACGCATTATGCACAAGAAGTTCAAAAGTGGCTGTTTAACCATCCAGGTAGGTGCGTCACAATTTACGAAGTTGCAAAACTGTTCAAAGCAGCCTATTCACGGGCAGCTGTTGCAGAAACTGCCGTTAAAGGGTTTAGAAAAACTGGCGTAAGTCCTTACAATCCTGACGTCTTCCCAGATCACTTGTTTGCATCCTCTGTCACCACAGACCACCCTACGTCAGACCTGCAGCAAGAACCTCCAGGCGTTGGGCACCAGACTGATATGAGCAAAGACCAAGAGCAACCTTCAACTTCTTCAAGGGACATCGTAGAAGTAGACCAACCAACAAACTTGTCAGGAGACAGCCTATGTCCAGACAAACCTGCAACATTCTCAGGGAAGAAAGGATTAGAACTCTCTTGTTTTTGATCTAAGCAATCATTTTCCATCTCTCCAAAGTTTGTTCTGCCTGTACCTCAAGTAAAAAGTCCTCGCCCAGAATAAAGGGCTGATAAGGGAAAGAAGAAAACTGCAGTAATAGCATCATCTCCATATAGGAGTGAGTTAGAAATGGAAGAAAAAGAAAAGACGATTAACTACAAGAAAGAACCAAGAAAATTGAAGAAAAGGCTGCTAAGAAATATCTCTTAAAAATTCCAAAAGAGAAGTTTGTATGTAAAGGAAAGGGAAAAGAGGATGAAAAAGAGCTACCAGGTCCAATCAAACCTAAAAGTAGGCCTACAAAAGATTCCAAAAGAAAGCCTAATCCTGATGTTAAAAGTCAAAACATAGAAAAGTTTAATAAACCTTCACCAAGCAGCCAAGAATTCATGTCGTCATCGTCTGAAAATGAAACAGAGGGAGGAGAAACCTGCATATTTTGTAATGCACTGTACGTCGACTCTAAGGCTGGTGAAGGTTGGATCCAATGTTCTGGATACCAAGAATGGGCTCACGAAGCGTGTTCTAATGCTGACGAAGAGGACGACACCTTTATATGCGACTTTTGTTCTGCTATAGGCCAAAATAAAAGGTCTTTCCCATTTTGTAAATAATAACATAAAAAAAACTCTTATTTCAAGTCTCTGGTTACTGAAGGCATTGTTCTTTCAAGCAGAAATTTTGCTTTACAGGTTTTTGCCAGTTAATTATGCTTTTCAGTTAGTTTTATACAATAAATTAAACATTGTAATCCCTATCCCGTTTTGTCCAACCCAGGTATGCTAAAACGGGATGTGTAAGAGTTTGGTAAATATTTTTTTTTACTATTTCACAGTCATTAAAATTAGTTAAAAATATGTTTTTTGTGTGCTTCAATAAATGTTGTAGTTATAAAAAAATAAAATGTGTGGTTTTCTTCAATATATTTTCCGTAGTAAAGAAAAACAAGAATGGTATCCCGTTTTGTCCAACTTTCCCCTAATTAGTTGACAAGACATGCATTAGTGCTTGAAAAAAACTTTAACGCTCATCTCTGTCTTAAAGTGTAGTGTTGTCCGTATTGGAGAACTTAACTGATTCATTAATTCATTTGCATTAAGTTTTGATCCCACATCCATTTTTGTGCCCAATGCAGTTTTCAGAGTTTGTCATAGGTTTTTGTGTCACCTGAAAATGAAAAATATATAATTAAATGTAGTATTAACAATTACTTTTTATAATTAAAGAAAATAAATAAATAAATAAACATTAATTTTGAAGTTTTTTTTTTTTTTTTTTTTTTTTTTTTTTTGGGGGGGGGGGGGTTAATATTGATTGACTCCAAGAAAGTCCTAGATCTCAGGTGGTGTGCTCACCATGAGGGTCATTCTAAGGATCTTAACCCGTATTTATTCAAGTTTCGAAGAAAAACACGGAAACATCCGAACGATTGTGTCGATAAGCGCGAACCTGGAAATGAGCTTGACACTTCCCGTCTACGTCTACAATCTGTTAGCACAGAATCGCTCAACCACTGGTGGGGGCATGAATTTTTAAGAAGTTTTAACTCTGTACTACAGGTTTGAAAATATTAACTCAACACGTGGTTAGTAAATAAAATATTGTGGCAACTTAAAACAACTCATCACATTTTTTATTTTTCTACAATCTTCAAAACTATACACTAAATGCCTGAAAGTGTTCTACATACAGTCGAACATAGTTAACGTGAACACTGTTAACGTGAATTACTTTTAAAATGAACTGTTTCCACAGTCTTCGTCAAAATGAAGATTAGCTACTGATAGCATGAAATACTGATAATATGAAAATTTCTTTTATCCCATTTGAGATTCACGTTAGCCAGGTTTGACTGAATAAATTTTTGTGAGATAAAAGTTATATTTATAATTTACTTTACTTTACATTTAAATTTTTATTATAATTAATAATAGTCCAGTTTTTTAAATAAGTGAAAAATTTTAATCATGACAGGCATTTTTATTTTATTTATTTTATTTATATATTTTTTTTTTAATGGGAGGGGAGTAAATGGAATCAGTAAAAGTACCATATATTTTTTTCATTGGATATGTTAAAGCGAACATTTGCGAACATTTTTAAAAAATAAGCCAAGAGTTTAATTTAGATACTCATTTAAAAAGTAATAATAAATAAATAAATAAATAAAAGTTTTTAATTTTTTTTTTTTTTTTTTTTTTTACTAAGTAATCATAAACCTAGTCTGTTACAATTTTTTTTTCCCTAAAATTCTCGAAGTTACAGCTTTATATATTTAAGTTTTTAGCATTAGAGAATTTTTAATAATTATATCAGCTCATCCCGAGAGTCTTAAAAACACTAAATTACGCAAAATCACAATATTTTGAAAGTCTATAACTTTAAAAACTTTTAAGATAGAAAGGAAAATAAGTTAGACGGTTTTTTATAAACATAAAAAAGAGAGATCTGTGAAGTTCTATAAAAATCTGTGATGGTGGGTGTTGAGGCCTGGTCGACAAACTGACATACAATGACTGTTGTTTGAACAATCTTATATAATTTTTTATAGCAATTTAAGTACTTCAATTTTAATGCTCGGTGCTGCCAATTCCATAAAGTAATGTGTGCTCAAATGCCAAATCCCTCCAATAGTTTCATCCAGTGTTGGCCATAATTGATTAAAAAGTAATTGAATTACAATTAAATTACATTTATGATTATTTTACTGTCAATCGATTAACAAGTAATTGATTACAAATAAATTGAATTATTACAAATAAATTGAATAAGTAATTCAATTTATTTGCAATCAATTACTTGTTAATTGATTGACAGTAAAATAGTTATAATTGTAATTTAATTGTAATTCAATTACTTTTTAATCAATTATGCCCAACACTGATTTAATCCTAATACTATGAGCATTTCAATTTTTTTTTTTTTTTTAATTTAATCTGCAGTCAAAATAACCGCCTTTTGTCAAATGATAACAGCTAATAGCTACAATGTACCTGCTCGTACATCATAGCTTTTATGCTGCACTTGTGTTTGATACTAGATTTCTCTTTAAAAAAAAAAAATCTTAACATTTCATATTTTGTGTAACTTTTTTGCTTGAAAGCAGAATATTCATTTATTTTTTAAATCAGTTTTAAGTAGTTCATTATTGCTGTCTTTGTCATTTTGAAAAAAGAAATATTTAACAGTTGCCGTTTTTTTTTTTTTTTTTTTCCTATTTTTTGCATGAAAGCAGAATATTCATTTATTTTTTTAAATCAGTTTTAAGTAGTTTAATATTGCTGTCTTTGTCATTTTGAAAAAAGAAATATTTAACAGAATGTGTCGTTTTTCTTTCTATACTTACAAAATTTTAGTACAGAAAAGTAAATTTTTCTGCATTTGTAAATCTGCTATTTTAATGCTGGTGACTTTGAAAAAATAAAACATATAATTTATTTTATTAATTTCAGTATATAATTTCTTTTTATATCTGAATTACATAATTTCAAAGCTTTGCCTTTTTTATTTGTCTCTAACTATAAATTCAATATTGATGAATTTATTAAAGAAAAGAGAAATACTATACATGCACATACTGCACAACTTTAATGCACAACTACATACTTTGAGCATTAAGGTTGGATGCAGCTTGAAAATGGGGTTTAATATGTCGTATATTGGGTATATTTAACAGCTGCTTATAAAATAACATTTAATTAAGATTCTCGCTATATATATATTTAAGGGGAGAAGGGGGAGGGGGTTATTTTTTTTTTTTTTTTTTTTTTTTTTTTTAAGTTCAATGCTCTTAACTTTTCGTGAAGAAGAGAAATGGATTTTCTTTTATCTAACTTTATCTTTTAGCGTGTGAATTCCTTCTACAAATAATTTCATTTGATTATGGAATCAATAAATATTTTACCTTTTTTGAAAAGTTTGTTAAAACAAATTAACAGTCTGAATTTTATAGATTTTGTAATTAAAATTTGATTTAATGTAATTATATAACATTGTGCATCATATAAATTAATTTATTATGGTGTACGTCAGAACCGTATACAAAATTCTTACAAAATTTATTGTAGACTTACTAGTACTTCCAAAATTATTATTTATGTATCTATTTTTTTTTTTTTTTTTTTTTTTTTTTTATTTAAATATGTTCTCTTGAAAGACTCTATTCATATTTATATATTTTCATTACATATTTAACAGTCTGAGAAATAATTCATAGAAAAATTTTAGAAAATATAAAGGATTTAATTATGGATGGGTTAAGATCTCATTCATAATTACCGATTGTTAAATCATTTCCAATTTCTAATAAGTGTACTTCAATTTTCGTTCTCCCTGCCTCAAAAGCATACTTGACAACATACTAATTAATATTCCGTAGTATTGTTAGCCCCGCCTTCTTTTTCTTACCCGTATCATTTTAGAGAATTTTTCTGCTTATTTAATCGTGATTGCAATAGGAGAATATTACTCTAAAAATTTATTGGTGTGAAAAAAAGGGCAGGGTTAACAACTTTACGGAATATTAATTAGGATGTTGGCAAGTATGCAAAAGATATGCTTGCTGTTGTTAGCAGAGTTAGGTCGATCTCGATTTCGCTCACTTTCGCTTCCGCTAGGCATTGACGTCATATGGGAAGTAATGAAACCTAATTGGTCAGCTTTTTAGTAGGTGTCTTCCTCTGCAAGATCTATAATTGGTTTCTCCCGATTCCTCCTTGTCTTGTTTGTAATGTTTCTCAAACAAGATGTGTAAAGTTGCTCAAAAAAACAATGCATTCTAAAATCTTAACCTTTTCCACACGCAGATTGAGGGAATTTACGCAAAGTTCTTGAGGAACGTTAGTTAATTTTTTTACAGTGTAACAATGCTTATGCACAAGGAAATGCTATCTTTAGAATGTAGCATGATTAACATTAAGATTTGCAGGGTTGTGCAAAAATATTGAGTTACCTTAACGGCTATAATTGGAAATCTCTAAAATTGCATTTTTGTTTGCATTAATCGTTTTCAACAGTTTCTAAAGATGTTTGAGTGATTATGAATTGAATTCGTCTCTTTGTCTGTCTTTCTGTCCACTCTCTAACTTCCCTAAATATTTACGGAATTCGTTTAAACTGATATACGTTCTTCAAGTTGTTTATGGGATATTCCCGATTTAAAATGGTGCAAATACAACGACTGTTTTTTATACAGGGACATCCAAATGTATTCCAAAGCACTATGCTGTATGAGAGTTATTTCTATAAATCACATTTTAATACTTTTAAGATTTTGCATAAATCCTAATGAAATATACATGCATCATTTACTGACACAAGGAATGTTTTCTATAGACTACATTAATGTTTAGCACTAAGATTTACAGGGTCACACAAAATTTTTCTGCTACTTTAAACACTACAACTGAAAATTTCTAGCATTGCAAATGCAATTCCGACATTGTATATTGCCTATTTTTAATAGAAAAAATTATTTTTTTTTTTTTTCTTTTTTTTTTTTTTCTGTAATGGAATATTGTCAAAAGACACATTTATTATTCATGTGTACATTTTTTAGAAAATTAAACACTTTTATAGTTTTAAGAAATGTCGTCATGTTGTCTGGTAACACTTATCACAATAAAACACAAAGATTCACTTTTGAAGGTAAATATCTCCTGTTTGTACGAAAAATTAAGCTCAAATAATATTTGTATCCTAAAAAAAGAGCTATCTTCAAGCCTCTATCCTAAAAATAACAAGGTTTTGATGATTTTTAAATTTAAAATTTTTCCAATGCTGTGTGAGCAAAATTTTTGAAAATGACCCACTTAATTTTCAGCTGCAAAATAAGTTTTTTTCACAACTTCTACACGTATACTATTTGATGCAGGGTCACATCAATTAAATGAACTCTCTCTTAATGATTATCTTTGGCCGGGTCCAAATTTAAACCCAAATTTATTTCATGTGCTGATCAACTTTGGAATTAACAAGATAGCTATATCTTCGGATATTAGTCAAGCATTTCTTCAGATTTGTTTGGCAGATAAACACAAGGATGCAGAAAGATTTTTATGGTCCGATAGTAATCCCCGTACTGACTTAAAACCAAATCTTCAAATTTATAGATTTAACAGAGTACTTTTTGGGGTGAATTCTAGCCTTTTTTTATTAGCAGCTACAGTGAAGCATCACATAGAAAAATATAGAGAAGAATATTTAACAACCGTACATCACCTAAAATCATTTATGTACGTAGATGACTGGATTACTGGTCGAGATACTTCAGAAGAGACACTAGAAGTTTCCCGCTCTGCAAAGAAGATTATGAAGGAAGCCGGAATGGTATGAGGAAATGGATCAGCAACGACTCATCATTGATGAAACAGTGGGCCGACGAAGGGTTCGATACTTACCCAACTGAAACCGCCATTAACTTAGGGAGCGACAACACGAAAGTATTAGACATATGTTGGCAAACAAAAGATGACTGTTTTACCCTAGATGTTAAAAGAATTCTTGAATTGGTTGACACAGAAGAAAATACAAAAAGAACCATTTTACAAACCATCGGGAAAATCTTCTACCCGATGGGGTTGCTTACACCATTTACTAACAGAATGAAATGTCTCATGCAGGAAATTTGGAACAGAAAGGTCACGTGGGATGAAAATTTGCCTCCAGACATATTAGACAAGTGGCTGGCTTGGTGTAAGGAGTTACCACTTCTTAGAAAGCTTAGAGTCCCAAGACTTGTTCTAGATTTTTCTAGTGAAGATGAAATACAAATACATGTGTTTTGTGATGCCTCCAAACTTGCATATGGGGCTTCAGTATACATAAAAGTTAAAAAACGAGATAAAGTTCTTGTAAATATCCTCACTTCAAAAAGTAGAGTAGTTCCATTAAAAAGCATTACGTTACCTCGACTGGTGCTCCTCGATGCCTTGTTAACAGCACGATTGAGTCATAAAGTTCAAGAAATCATAGGACAGAAAACATGCTATTCTGTGTTTCATTATACTGATTCAAAAATTGTCTTATTTTGGATTAAAGGATCAACAAAAGATGGAAACAATTTGTTGCAAACAGAATACAAGAAATCACGAAGTTGACAGATCCTGATACTTGGTTTCACTGCGCTGGAAGAGAAAATCCTTCAGACCACCTGAGCAGAGGCCTCACGGCAGAAAAGCTACTTCATGGTGAAAAATGGTGGCATGGACCACCCCTTTTAATGTCTGATGAAAACAAATAAACTTTTATTGACTTTTCAGAACCAAATGAGGAAGACTACATATCTGAACTTAAATCAAAAAAAGCAGTGACTTTAATCTTAAAAAATGATTAAAACATTTTGAACTATCTGATTAGTCGTAGTAATAGATTTTTAACTATATTACGTATATGTAGTTTTATTTTCAGGTTTCTTCACAATCTAAAAATTCCTTTATAAAAGAAGAAAGGGCCGTTGAAGTCTGAAGAGCTGACAAAGGCAGAAAACTTCTTGTTGAAACAGCTGCAAAGGGAAGAATTTCCTACTGAAATAGCTGCCTTGAAAAGTGGTGGTAATGTATCACATAAAAGTAAAATCTTTAATTTATCCCCATTTTTGGACAACAATGGTATAATAAGGGAAGGGGGGAGACTGCAAAATTCGCAGTTATCTTATTCGATTAAGCATCCTTATTTAATATCTTCAAAAAATAAATTAACAGAATTAATTTTAAAATATTGTCATGAAAAATATTTTCATATTGGTCCCCAACATCTCCTGTTTCAGGTTAGGCAAAAATATTGGCCCATTCATGGGAGAAATCTTTGTAAAAAAATTGTGCACAGATGTTTAATCTGTTTTAAAGCAAATCCTAAAGTATGTCTACAAAAAATTGGAAACTTGCCAAAACAAAGAATAACTCCAGATAAAACATTTAATTCAACTGGAGTAGATTTGTCTGGACCATTTTTAATCAAAAATAAAAATCAAAGGAAAGGTCCAGAAATCAAAATTTATGTTTGCATATTCATTTGTCTAGTAACAAAGGCTATACACCTTGAGCTTATTAGAGATTTAACTTCACAAGCTCTGATAGCTGCGTTAAAAAGATTTATTTCGAGAAGGGGCAAGTGTCATAAAATATTTTCTGATAATGAGACCAATATGGTAGGAGCCAACAGGGAACTAAATGCTTTGTATAAACTAGTAAGAGATAAGGAAGAATCCTTATTCCACTTTTTTGCAGAGGAAAAAAATAGAAAGGGTTTTTATTCCTCCGTGGAGTCCAAATTGGGGTGGTCTATGGGAAGCGAATATAAAAGCTTTTAAATACCATTTTAAACGCATAGCGGGTAATTCAAAATTTACATTTGAAAAAATGCTTACACTTGTTACTCAAGTGGAAGCGATCTTGAACTCGAGACCACTGACTCCGCTAACTTCGAGTATTGAAGATTTAGAGGTTTTAACTCCAGCCCATTTTCTTATTGCAAGGTCAATAACGGCTGTTGTTGAACCCTCTTTAACTAATGTTGAAAAAAATCGCCTAAATGCTTGGCAAAATATTACGAAGTCAGTTCAGGCAATCTGGAAAAGATGGAGTCTTTCTTACTTGAATAACTTACAACAGCGCAGAAAATAGATAATTGATAAAGAAAATTTAAAAATCGGAGACATGGTTTTAGTCAGGGAAGAAAATCTTCCACCATGTAAGTGGTTTTTAGGGCGTGTAATAAAGCTATATCCTGGTCAGGATAATAAAGTTAGATTGGTAGATATAAAAACTACCAAAGGGGTTTACAAAAGATCCATCTCCAGATTGTGTGTGCTGCCTATCGAGGAGTAAAAATGAATATGAACATTTATTATATTAATTTACTGTATTATACATATTACTCTAAAATTGTTAGTTAATTATGAAATTTTTTGTTTATTATAATCAGTTAATTTTTTAATCCTATGTGTTGTGCGAAATATTGATATTATGTTACATTGATTTATTTTGTTATTATTTTACCTATTTATGTTGTGTGAAACTGTAAATTTAAAGTTTAAAGGTAAAAAAAAAAAAAAAAAAAAAAAAAAAAAGAAAAGAAAAAGAAAAGAGAAAAGATATTGTAAGGTCTTGCATGAGAACATAGCAAGGTCGGGCGGGATGTTGACGCATGCGCGCCACCCCATCGTAGATCACCTGTTATAAGAGGAGAGGAAGTGTGTTCTCTCTTAGGTAGTACGAAAGAAGTACTGGTAGCACTATGACTTGAATTAGATGCGTTGTATAATTACGATTATGAACTATTATACTGGAAACACAACCATCTAAAATTGTGGATAATCACATATCTCATAAAGAAATCCACAATACTTCAACTGTCAATGGATAATCATTAAAAATATGTCGAAATCCAAACTTCATATAAGTGTTTTATATCTGTACATATGTAAATATTATTATTCAGTTTATATTAAATAATATTAAAAAGGTCCGTCGTAAAATAATCTTTTGTAGTAAAGTTTCTACAAGGTCAAACATTTTAACTTTTGACCTTCCATATCTCAAAAAGTATATATTTAATTTTCTTTTAAAAATTATATGTTATTATTACTTTTATTACCTATAATTACTGTAAGTTTCAACATGGGTCGGCCACTTTTTTGCAAATGTAGGTTATGTTAATATGGGAATACTGGTCTAGTTGCTTTTTAATTTACAACTCAGTATCCCACAACCGTACCATGTACAGTCAGAAAGAAAAAAAAAAAAAAAAAAACAGCCCCCCCCCTCTCCTACTTTCGCCTTAAATTCTTCTAGAAACATGTGGCTGGTGCCAATCGATTTCTAATAACGTATAGTTTATAATTGTATAGTTAGATTTTGCTTAGGGGATCGTCTACATATTAAAACTGGCATCAACTTCAGTCAAAATAGGAAAAATAGAAAAAAAAAATCGTGTAGTTTTAAAATTTTGCATACTCATAACCAAGAGGGTCCTGAACAACATACTAAAAGTCCCCGCCCGTGGTGGGTGATCGGGGGGAAGGGGGGCATTTAAAGGGGGCACTTTTCAGTTTTTATTAAATATCTTAAAAACTATCGCATTTAGAAAAAAATGACAATTACGAAATTAATCTACGTAAAATTTCCTACAAAAATGTATATTACATTTTGTTTGTATGATCTATATTTTAGAAGATATAGGGGAATGCAATAACACATTTTCTTGAAAAATTCTTTTTTGCAATAGTAAAATCAACTAAAATATGCAATTAAAAGGGTTCTTGTCAAATATTTTCTAATTTACAAAACAAATATATATATAGGGAATATGCAAGGATAATACAGCATGTTTTGTAAGTTTTGAGTAATTTTAAGGCTAGTAGGCGCAAGTGGCGGTTTGAGTAAAAATCCAGATAACGAAGACCCAAAACCGATCATCATTTTAAAAAAATCGTGTAGTTTTGAAATTTTGCATACTCATAGCCAAGAGGGTCCTGAACAACATACTAAAAGCCCCGCCCGTGGTGGGTGAGCGGGGGGCAGGGGGCATTTAAGGGGGGCACTTTTCAGATTTTATTAAATATCTTAAAAACTATCGTATTTAGAGAAAAAATGTCAATTATAAAATTAATCTACGTAAAATTTCCTACAAAAATATATGGTACATTTTGTTTGTATGATCAATAGTTTAGAAGATATGGGGGTACGAAATGACACTTTTTCTTGAAAAATTATTTAATGGGTTCTCGTCAAATATTTTCTAATGTAAAAAACAAATATATGCATAGGAAATATGTAAGGATAATACAGCATGTTTTGTATATTTTAAATAATTTTAAGGTTAGAAGGCGCAAGTGGTGGTTTAGAAAAAAATCCAGATAATGAAGACCCAAAACCGATCAACATAAAAAAGAAAAAAAAATCGCATAGCTTTGAAACAGAGCACAGTTATAAGGTTAAGTGTCCTGTCCTGAACAACATACTAAAAGTCCCCAACCGTGGGGGGTGAGTGGAGGGGGGGGGGCATAGGGAATTTAAAGGAAGCACTTTTCAGTTTTTATTAATATCTTGAAAACTATCGCATTTAGATAAAAAATGTCAATTACAAAATTAAACTAAGTAAAATTTCCCATGAAAATGCCTATTACATTTGTTAGTATGATCAATAGTTAAGAAAATATAAAGGTTGCTTTGTATCGTACGGATATCTTACAGAAAAGTGGAGTTTTTCGATTTGTATATTTTGACTTCCACCCTTTAAACTTGGCGCATTGCGCGCGCATATGCACATATAGATATTTATTTGTATGAGCAGAAAATATTTAACTCGAATCCTTTTAATTACAAACTATAGTTTATGTTACCATTGTAAATAACATAAAAAATTAAAAAAAAAAAAAAAAAAAAAAAAAAAAAAAAAAAAACAGACTAGATTTGCCTATAAAACGAGTAGTTATGATTTTAAAGACTGATTTTATATGACGATTTTTCATTTTTATATATTAACATAGTTTTAGAATATTTCCTTTGCAGTGTTTTAAATTTCTGAAAAATAATTATTTTTAATAATAAAAAAGTTTTTTTTATGAATCAAAAGCATTTCTCTTGCACTGCCTGAAATGACTCCCAGAGGAAAAAAAAAAATTAAATAAAATGACTACAAGTATAAAGACAAACAAAGGATTCAAATTTATTACACCCCTCTTTTAAGTCAGGGATTAAAAAGCAATTTTATCTAAACTACAACTTGTGCCTACTAACCTTAAAATTATTTAAAATGTACAAAACGTGCTGTATTATCCTTACATATTCCCTATGCATGCATTTGTTTCACACATTAGAAAATATTTGACCAGAACCCATTTAATTACACATTTTAGTTGATTTTACTATTGCAAGAAAGAATTTTTCAGGAAAATGTGTTATTTCGTTCCCCTATATCTTCAAAACTATTGATCATGCAAAATGTAATGTACATTTTTGTAGGAAATTTCACCTAGATTAACTTTGTAATTGACATATTTTCTCTAAATGAGACAGTTTTCAAGATACGTAATAAAAGCTGAAGTTTGCCCACTTTAAATGCCCCCCTGCCCTCCGCTCACCCCCCATGGTTGGGGACTTTTAGTATGTTGTTCGGGACACTTAACTTTATAACTGTGCATTTCAAAGCTACACGATTTTTTTTTTTTTTTTTTTTTTTTTTTTTTTATGTTGATCGGATTTGGGTCTTCGTTATCTGGATTTTTACCTAAACCACCACTTGCGCCTACTAACCTTAACATTATTTAAAATTTACAAAACATGTTGTATTATCCTTACATATTCCCTATACATATATTTATTTTGTACATTAGAAAATATTTGACCAGAACCCATTTACTTACACACTTTAGTTGATTTTACTATTACAAAAAAGAATTTTTCAAGAAAATGTGTTACTTCGTTCCCCTATATCTTCTAAACTATTGATCACACAAACAAAATGTAACATACATTTTTGTAGGAAATTTTACGTAAATTAATTTTGTAATTGACATTTTGTCTGTAAATGCGATAGTTTTTAAGATATTTAATAAGCACTGAAAAGTGCCCCCTTAAATGCCCCCCCCCCTTGCCTCCCGCTCACCCACCACGTGCGGGAACTTTTAGTATGTTGTTCAGGACCGTCTTGGCTATGAGCATGCAAAATTTCAAAACTACACGATTTTTTTTTTAATGTTGATCGGTTTTGGGTCTTCGTTATCTGGATTTTTACTCAAACCGCCACTTGTGCCTACTAGCCTTAAAATTACTTAAAACTTACAAAACATGCTGTATTATCCTTGCATATTCTCTATGGATATATTTGTTTTGTACATTAGAAAATATTTGACAAGAACCCTTTTAATTGCACACTTTAGTTGATTTTACTATTGCAAAAAAGAATTTTTCAAGAAAATGTGCTATTTCATCCCCCTATATCTTCTAAACTATATAGATCATACAAACAAAATGTAATATACAGTTTTGTAGGAAATTTTACGTAGATTATTTCCCCTGTAAATGTGATAGTTTTTAAGATATTTAATAAAAACTGAAAAGTGTTCCCCTTAAATGCCCCCCCCCCTGCCCCCCGCTCATCCACCACGGGCCGGGACTTTTAGTATGTTGTTAAAGACCCTCTCGGCTATGAGTATGCAGAATTTCAAAACTACACGATTTTTTTTTTCTATTCGTCAAATTTTGGCCTTCGTTGCCTGGACTATTCATTTTTACTTTCTTCTATATGTAATATAGAGAAAGTATTGGATTCGCGAAAATTTTCGAAGTCCACTTTTTGATGGATTTACATGTTTTGGGATATGGAGAACACGAATTAATAGTTTTTAGGAAATGTCTGTCTGTCTGTCTGTCTGTATCATTTTTTTGTGGACGCTGTATCTCACGAACCAATGAATGAAATTTAACCAAACTTGGTATTTAGTTGCACCCTGACATAAACTGGTGCTGATTAGATTTTGGGATCACTCGCTCAATAGGTGGCGTTGTGATCGCATTTTATGCAAATTTTTAACATGGCAGCATAGGACAAAATTCCGTATAAATGGGCATAAAGAGAGTTATTTTACACTTGTGATTGTAAAATTAATATGAATTATTGATAATAGTAGTAGTTAGCTAGGAAAAAAAATTTTGTGCATGGGGGGGCATCGGTTCCCCCCCTGGGGGGGAAAAACCCCCCGGGGAAGTAAATTTTCGGTTTACGGAAATTTCGCCCCCAGCATCTCGCCCCCGGCATTTCGCCCCCAGCATTTCGCCCCCGGGAAATCTCGCACCCCGGAAATTTCGCCCCCGGAAAATTCACCCCCGGAAATTTCGCCCCCAAACAGTGGATTTCGCAAATTTCGCCCCCCCAGCGTCTCGCCCCCGAGTTGTGGAAAATATATATGTAATAACAAATAAAAATATAAATATACCTGTAGGGATTCTCGATATATTTCTATTTAATTCACACTATATTCTCTTTTAATTTCAGTATAAAATATATGAATTAAAATAAGGTTTTTAAATGCAAAAATTGTTCGATTAATTTTTTATTGCTGTTAATTAAAAGAAAGTTTAAGTGTGCAGTAATATTATTTATTTATTTATTAAATTTTAAGTGCACACATAATAATTTTATTAATTTATCATATAATATTTTACTTTGTTTCATTTATTAATCGATTTGATCATTATTTATAAATAAGGAAATAAAATTACAGAAGCAAGAAATTTTCGTTACAGAGGCAAGATTTTTTTTTTTTTTTTTTTTTTTTTTTTTTTTTCACATTTGATATTTGGCATTGTGAGATTTTTTGTTTTCATACAATGCTTTTTTCTATGGAATTTTCACTCTTTTTTTCCCCCTGTTTCTATGCATATTCAGCCTTTATCCCTCGTTTTCTACATTCTAAGGTGCGGTCCGAAAATTCGATATCGAGTTTTCATCTGATTTATACATTTTAAGGCCTCCTGAGTCCAAAAAAGTAGTTTATTTCTGACAGTTGGTAAGTGTGTGTGTGTGTGTGTGTATGTATATGTATGTATGTGTATGTATGTGCAGAATCTTCTGGGTATCATATCTCTGAAGTTAACAAAAATAGAACTACGAAACTTCAGAACTGTGACAGGTCTGGTATACAGATAAATTTTTCAAAATTTGGGGAAAATTGAAAAACCGGAAATGGGACAACGGAAAATGGAAGTCTCACATATCTCAATAACGTTTCGACGTAGAACGTTGCAACTTGGTGTAAGGGTTTCTTATAACATCTAGTTCTGCACCTCTCTTTTTGAACTTTATATAATATTCCGTTTTGGAGATATTTAGGAGAATTATATTAATAATGACCAAGAATACAAAGGTTTATCCATTAAATATGACCTACCATTATAGAGATTTCAAAAGAAGGTAATGACAGAGCTCGTAATGATATTATTATGAAGTTGAAGGCATTTTTGCGTGCAAAAAGTAATTTGTAAAGCCGTAAGCAGGTTCTTGTCGACAAATGCACGTTATTTAATGAATATTCAGCCCATAGACAGAGCTCGTAATTTTATTGTTGCGAAAGTTGTCGACATTTTAGCGTTTCGAATTTGATTCTTTAAGATATAAATATGTTCTAGTCGACGAATGGATTTTATTTATGAATATTCAGCCCGTAGAAAAAGCCGGCAATGGTATCGGTAAAAGACGAATTGTTTGCTAATTATGAAAAAAACGAAAACATGCTTAGTAAGCGAACATTATTTATTTTGGTTTAATGCAACTTAATTAATTATATGATCTATTACTAATAAATAGTGTAAAATAATAAATATAAACCCATAATTAAACTTTCTATGCTCTATTAGAGTTGACAGTTACTTTTGAAAATGTATTATATTGCAAACAACCTCAGTTTCGATTCTCAGTTCTTAAACCCTTTGAGGAGCAGAGTTGGCTGGTTGGTTGGTTGGTTTTTATGTCGCACTAGTGCTGTGCAATGGGCAATTGGTGACGGTCTGGGTCTCGCCCCTAAAGGTGGTCCGAAGTCATGACATAACATCTTTGACCTCCACGGATGGGATTGGGAAGCAGAGAAATTTTGCTTATTGAAAGTTAAAAACGACCAGAATTTACGAACGATGTTAAAAAAGAAATGGTAAATCTTTTTAGCGTGAATGAATATATTCAATATTCATTCACGCATATTTTTATCGCCATGCTGTTTGTGAACTCTTGTTATGATTAAAATTAAAACATATATCAATATTGTATAAACTTCATATTTTTATACAACAAATTATTACGAGATAAAAAGAACGAATTTTTTCTATAACATGTTTTTAAATTTTCTGTTGAATCATATAAATGCCACCGAAGGCAGTGGGGACCCAAAGTATTTGGCTAAAAGTAACGAAAAATGCATTGTCACCGTGTTCTGAGCTATTCTGAAGCTCTCAAATGTCTAGCTAGTCGGGAAGTAACATGGTTGTTGAATCATATAAACGATGCCGAAGGTAGCGGAAGCTCGAAAAAATTGGTTAAAAGTATTAAAAAACTTATCAGTCATCATATTATGAGCTTTTATAAACATTTCGAATTTCTAGCTAGTCGGAAAATTATACGATTGTTGATTCGTAAACTGCTGTTTGTAAAAAATGCAACACCATGAAGGAATGCGAATATCATAATGGTATTTATTGGGCTCATACATTATAGTAAGAAGAACAATTGGTTAAAATGTCAGGAAATTTGGAGTAATATGTACTGAGAAAACAGTACATAAAGCAGCGACCTCTGTGAGCAATAACTGCACTTATCTGCCTAGGCATTGAATCAAACAGCGATTGCATGACATGTACGGGTAAAGCACGTCATGAAGCTTCTACACGATGCCACAATTAATCGATCGTAGTTACTGGTGAGTGGTGGGGGCGAGTCGCTTTTCAACGATTAAACAGTCATTTTCATTGATGCGAGATCAGGAGAACGCGCTGGCCAGAGCAACAGTCGAACACATTCGGCATCAATGAAGGTCCAGACAATATGGACAACTCTCGATCGTGCACTGCCCTGCTTAAATGTTGCGCTTCGTAGGACTTGAATTTAGGGCAGAGTGAAGGGCCTTAACTCGTCAGAAATGTAATGGCTGGTATTCAGAGGGGCGGGAATCAAAACAAGAGGTGATCGAGACGTGTATCCAGTGGCACCACATACCATCATTCACTCCAGGTGGTGACCCAGTATGCGGTTACCAAAATTTTGATTACTCTCAAAACTGCATGACTGATACGGCCGCCTTTAATATGCGATTAATGATGAACCTGGACGCAGGGATGACATGAAATCGCCTTTCAGACAAATCACAATCCTGTTTACAGCATCAAGATTGCCTTATCCGTATTTAAAGACATTGTCTATTATGCACAATGCCATCTGGGATTCGCCATCGTCACACTGTATGGGGTCCCATTGGATACGCGTCTCGATTAATTCTTGTTCACATTCCCGGCACTCTGAAATGCGGCCATTAAATTTCTGGTGAGTTAAGGCCAGCACCTCCTCTCTATATTCAAGGCATCTGCAGCGCCACATTTAAGCAGGATAATGCACGACCGCAAGTTGTCTGTATAGTCCTGACCTTCCTTAATACTGAATGTGTTCAACCGTTGCTCTCACACAAATGAAAATTACTATTTAATCATTGAAAAGCCACTGCCCCCCCCACCAATCACCAGTAACTACGATCGATGAATTGTAGCATCGTGTTGAAGCTTCATAAAGTGCTTTACCCGTACATGTCATCCAATCGCTGTTTGATTCAATGCCTAGACAGATAAGTGCTGTTATTGCTCACAGAGGTCGCTGCTTTATGTACTGTTTTCTCAGTACATGTTACTCCAAATTTTCTGAAATTTTAATCAATTGTTCTTCTTACTATAATGTATGTGCCCAATAAATATCATTATAATATTCTCATTCCTTCTTGGTGTTGCATTTTTTACAAACAGCAGTGTATAAATGCTACCGAAGACAGCGGGGACCCGAAATAATTGGCTAAAAGTATTTTTTAAAAAATTGTCATCGTCTTTTGAGCTATTATAAACGTTTCAAATGGCTAGCTAGTCGAGAAGTTAGTAAAATAAATTTTCTGTTGAATTATATAAACTCTACCAAAGACAGCAGGGACCTGAAACAGTTGGCTAAAAGTATCTAAAAAATGCATTGCCACCATGTTCTGAACTATTCTGAAAGTTTGAAATGTCTAGCTAGGCGGTAAGTTAATTAAATAATTTTTCTGTTGAATCATATAAACGCTGCTGAAGGCAGCAGGGACCCGAAACAGTTGGATAAAAATATTTAACAAATGCATTTTCACTGTGTTCTGAGATTTTCTGAAAGTTTCAAATGTCTGCCTAATCGGGAAATTAGTTAAAAGTCGATTCCAAGGTTTATACTGGTAATGCTACCAAAGGCAGCAGGGACACGGAACAGTTGGCTAAAAGTATTAAAAAAATACTTTGTCACCGTGTTCTGAACTATTCTGAAAGTTTCAAATGTCTAGCTGGTCGGGAAGTTAGTTTAAAAGAATTTCTTTTGAATCACATAATCGCTGCCGAAGGCAGCAGGGACCCAAAACATTTATCTAAAAGTAAAAACAAAATGCATTGTCACCGTGTTCAGAACTATTCTGAAAGTTTCAAATGTCTAGCTAGTCGGGAAGTTAGTTAAACATTATTTTTTGGTGAATCATAAACGCTGCCTAAGTCAGCAGGGACCCGAAACAGTTAGCTGAAAGTATTAAAAAATGCATTGTCACCGTGTTCTGAACTTTTCTGATAGTTTCGAATGTCTAACTAGTCGGGAAGTTAGTTAAAAATCGATTGCAAGTATTGTACTGTACACACAAACAAACAAAGAAGATTCGCAGTAAATTTAAGCATGGTAATATTTTGGGAAATACTCCATGTATGTTTATATTTTTATTTGTAATTACATTTATATTTTACATCACTCGGGGGCGAAATGCTGGGGGCGAAATACCGGGGACGAGATGCTGGGGGCGAAAATTCCGGATCCCAAATTTTCAAGATGGATATCTTTCGAAAGGTCTCGTTGATAATAGTAATAGTTAACTTCGAAAAAAATTTTGTGCATGTGGGGGCATCGGTTGCCCCCCCCCCCATCGGGGGGGGAAGTTCCCACCCGGGGGGGCAAAATTTCAAGATGGGTATCTTTCGAAAGATCTCGTCAATACCTTTAAAACGAATGGTTGAACGATAAATTTGTGATAATTTAAACCAAAGTTATCGATTTTTTTAACTTTTAACAAAAAAAAAACTTAGAAAAATATCGCAATTTTTTTTTTTTTTTTTTTTTTTAACGAAATTTAACCAAACTTGGTATTTAGTTGGTCCCCGACATAAACTGGTGCTGATTATGTTTGAGGATCAATAGCTCAACAGGTGGCGCTGTGATAGCATTTTATCTAAATTTTTAACATGGCAGCATAGGACAAAAATTCGTATAAATGTGCATAATTAGAGTTGTTTTAAACTTGTGATTGTAAAATTAATATGAATTATTGATAATAGTAGTATGTAACTAGGAAAAAAATTTTCTGCATGGGGGGGCATCGCTTCCCCCCCTGGGGGGGAAGTACCCCCCCGGGGGGGATAAATTTTCAAGATGTGTATCTTTCGAAAGGTCTCGTCAATACCTTTAAAACGAATGGTTGAACTATAAATCTGTGATAATTTAAAACAAAGTTATCGATTTTTTTCACTTTTAACAAAAAAAAAAAAAAAAAAAAAAAAAAAATAGTTTTTTTTTTTTTTTTTTTTAAATATTGTTACTGATTGAATATGTATGGGTAAATATAGAAGAAAGTCTTGTGGTGGCCACAACATACTAGTTTAATTCTGCACTACAAAATTAGTTGAAAATAGTTAATTTCATTTCTGTTACCCCCCCCCCCCCCCAAAAAAAAAAAAAAAAAAACATTTTTTGTCGATTTGTGTAATTTAAAATAAAGTTATTGAATTTTTTTCATTTTTAACAAACTTTTTCTTTTTCTTTAAATGTAAAATCGAGAATAAAATGAGCATTTTTACTTTCTTCTATATGTAATATAGAGAAAGTATTGGATTCGCGAAAATTTTCGACCTCCGTTTTTTGACGGATCTACACGTTTTGGGATGTCCTGAACACGAATTGATAGTTTTTAGAAAATGTCTGTCTGTATCATTTTTTTGTGGACGCTGTAGCTCACGAACCAATGAATGAAATTTAACCAAACTTGGTATTTAGTTGCACCCTGACATGAACTGGTGCCCATTAGATTTGGGGATCAATAGCTCAACAGGTGGCGCTGTGATCGCATTTTATGAAAATTTTTAACATGGCTGCATAGGACAAAATTCTGTATAAATGAGCATAATGAGAGTTATTTTAAACTTGTGATTGTAAAATTAATATGAATTATTGATAATACTAGTAGTTAACTAGGGAAAAAATTCGCCCCCCCCCGTGGGGGGTAAATTATGAAGATGGGTATCATTCGAAAGATCTCGTCAATACCTTTAAAACGAATGGTTGAACTATAAATCTGTGATAATTTAAAACAAAGTTATCGATTTTTTTTTGCTTTTAACCAAAAAAAAAAAAACTTAGAAAAAAAAAATTCGCATTTTTTTTTTTTTTTAAATATTGTTAGTGATTGAATATGTATTAATTTTTACAAAAAAAAAAAAAAAAAAAAAACTTAGAAAAAAAAAAAATCTTTTTTTTTTTTTTTTTTTTTTTTTAAATATTGTTACTGATTGAATATGTATAGGAAAATATAGAAGAAAGTCTTGTGGTGGCCACAACATACTAGTTTTTTTTTTCAATAGTAACCCTCATTTTTTATAATTTGATTTATTTGGGTCAAATCATCGCGGAAAATGGTATAGTTTATACGTTTTCCTCAATTTTTCATGGAGTTATAAGCTGTATAAGAATGGGGATGCTAATGTTAAATGAACGTGACAAACATTAATTTATATCTTCCCAAAAAATTATTATATTCAAATATTATATTTAAATTATTATATTCAAAATTATTATATTCTGTTTTTTTTTTTTTTTTTATGCAATAGAATGAGGTGACCCAAACATATTCCATGCATATATTTGATTAAAAAAAAAAAAAAAAAAAAAAACAGTTTTTGCATTATGAAAATTATAAATAAATTCATATTTCAAAAAATCATGCATTATGACCTATGTTAATTTTTACATGAATAGAACGGACATCATGAAAAACATAGGTTTCCAAATTTACTGCTCGTTACTGGCATTATTTTTCAAATTACAGTGATATTTCATTTTATAGTGCTGTTAGGGCGTCGTCACTTGTTATAATTTGTATCCTCTGTTAGTAAAATCTGTATATATTTCGCGAAAAACTATTCTTATTTACTTTAAGTTGTTTTTATTGTTTTCTGAGCAACATTTCGATGTTTACTATACAAATTGGCTTATTTTTATAAAATTATCGCAATGCAGGCAGGCGGGAGATTGCGAAGAATTCCAAAAGAAATCAAGCCCCGCCTCTACATTGCTGAAACAATATTTAAAAAAAAAAAAACTTGTTTTTCATATTCGTACGACTCTTTATGTGACGCTGGTATGCATAAATCTCAATGTCATTTACTAAATGGAATTCTGAAGACAAAATTTAAATTATTTAATTTAAAATATGTAAAATAAATTCGTTTTATATTGTAAAGTTTTAGAAAAATCTGTAAAGACCTGGCTTACGTTGCAAAAAGGAATATACCCGATCCTGAAATGTTGTCTTTGTTCTTAAATATTACATAACATTTCCTAGTTTCTCACTGTTCAGATTCTATTTTAACCCTGTTGTACTTCTTCTTCTTCTTCTTTTCCCTTTTTTTTTTTTTTTTTTTTTTTTTTCTTTGTACTTAAATATTGTAGGGTTTAAACACCACAAGTTAAATGTCATAATTTAGGAAAAGTGGTAACGCGAGGATTATTGCTTGAAAGAGCAATACGCATTGAATTTTTTTTTTTTTTTTTTTTTTTAATTATTATAATTAATAATTAATAATTTTTATCGGATTTTTTAAAACGAATTTTCTGTTTTAATCTTGTAGTGACATTTTCGCGTTAGTTTACTGTACCGTTTGTAAGTTTTATGTTATTAAAATTTTATCTGATTATTTAACATAATAAAATATTAACTATTTATTAAATGTTTTTTTAATACAGAATCAAACAATGATTCTTTTTTTTTTTTTTTTTTTTTTTTTTTAGTTTATAATATTAAAACAAAACGCAATATTATTTATTTTCTATTATTTTAATCACGGCTTAACATTCACATTTATTATGGAAGACGAATTTAAAACAAAGTAAAATGCCTTATTACTTTTGAATATATAGATCTTACGCATTTGAAATTAAAAATTCAAGTACAGTAGACTACTGTATAACCCGGTATATTCGTTCTGGGGCTTTTATGTGGCACATACTTCATCAGACTAATTTATGCAAATTCAGTCCAAGACTGAAACTTTTTATTTTATTTTGTTGTTTTGTTTTGTTTTTTATTATTTTCTAAGTGAGGTTTCAATGTTTACTATACAAATTAACCAATTTTTGTAAAATTATTGCACTGCAGGCGGGACATTTTGATTTCATTCCAAAAGAATATTAAACCCCACCCTCTGGCTTTTTATGAAACAATACTTTACTTTAAAAAATATTTCTTGTTCCTTAACTTTAATTTGTTTGTTGATCTCTGGCATTTATAATCGAGTGAAATTTACCGTTTCGATTATTGATGGCAAAATTTCAGTTATTTAATCATAAATTTGTTAAATAATTTGATGTTTTAGAGAAAAATATGAAAGCGTGACTTATTACTCAAAATAGCAATAATTTTGAACAGTATCTGTTTTTATTGAACATTAAAATTTTTCTCAGATTTTAGCTTAATCTTGTTATCTACATTTTTCTGTATTGTATATTGTAGGGTTGTACGCCTCAAATTAAGTGTAAACTTTTTTGTGAAGGGCTTACTGTATAAAATAAAAATATACCCAACCGATGTAAATATATATATATATATATATATATACTTTTTCTTAAATATTAAACCCTTATTTATTTATTTACTTATTTTTTAACCGCTATTATTATCTTTATCATTATTATTGTTTTATCTTATCCTTATTATTGCTCTATAAAAATAGTAGTCGAAAAAAAATCAGAAATTTCTCATTGAGTATGTCCTGAAGAAGGGCGGAGAATTCCAGCTCTGCTAAACACTCTGCGTGGCAAAAGAATGGGTATAATGCTTAATTTGCAAAATGTGAGCACACATTAAATGCATGAGAGGGAAAAAATATCATATGTTTGAATTAATTTCAACTCTGACTAAGATTGGTTTCTATGTTGATTTTATCTTTAATTTTCTCTTTATTTTACTATAATCTATTTGATATAAGTCATTGTTACTGTACCAAGAAGGTTATAATTTAATAATATTTTTTTATTTCCTTTTTAATTAAATGAATAAAATATTGATAACAAAAAACATTTCGAATTATTGTCGTTTTTATTGTTAGGGTTCCCTTTGTATCAATTACAATTTTCCCCACAGGCAAATAATTTTAAAAAATAATATTTTTTGTGCTAAAACTAGCAACATCAACGGAAGTTTCTTTTTATAAATATGATAGATGATTATGTATGCTATGGAAAATAGCAATTATAAACATCAAAACGTAAATAGATTTCACAATATATTTAATTTTTAAAAAACTGTTACAGCCCGCCCCACACTCCTATATATATGTGTTTTTTTTTTTTTTTTTTTTTTTTTAATATAAATACTCATACTTGCCAACATCCTAATTAATATTCCGTACCGGTGTTAGCCCCGCCCTTTTTCTCACACTAATAAATATTTTGAGTAATATTCTCCAAATGCAATTGTGATTAAATAAGAAGAAAAATACTCTAAATAGATACAGGTTTGAAAAAGAAGGCGGGGCTAGCAAGACTACGGAATATTAATTAGAATGTTGGTAAATATGAATACTGAACATCATTTTTTAATCTGAATAAAATATTTAACAATTTGACTCTCACCTATAGAAATTTTATTGCACTTATTTTACCGAACTTCATCACTCTCCCTCTCTCTGTCTTTTCTTTTTAAAGCATAATCATCGTTTACCAGATCAAAACTCCCTTTTGAAGCACTTCTTGAGAGTTAAATTTGATCTTATTAAATTTGACTTTATAGAAGACATTTCTTTCTTTTTCCAAGATATCAAATTTAAGAAATATAGCTTAAAATTATATTATACATTTCTATACTATCAAAAATCTATTTTCGTATTAGTATCACAAGTGAAATAAAGTTGTAAAGAATTTTAAACAAGGAAAATATTAATTAATTTAATTTTTAAACTTAAAAGGTTCAAAATATTTCTAAGGGATGTTTAAAATGTTCAAAGGTTTTACAAGGAGAAATATTTCCTCAGCGCACTTTGTATCATAAACAGGTATGTAATCAGAAAATGTAATAAATTTTAAATTTTCTTTGATGAAAATGTTGTGGTCGTGTGTACTTCTAGTTTACATTGAACAAAAAAACGGAGAATTCATTGAGTAGCTAACTATTTATGTTGTACATAAAATTTAAAATTTAGCTTAACTCTGTTTTTTGCTTTTATTATTAAAGGAATAAAATAATATTATAATGTTTTAACTTTTACTTCATGGCTTCAAAGTTTACAGCAAACAATGTCAGAACCCTAATTTGCAAAATTTTCAGGTGAGATAAACTGCTACATAATAATCATATATTTGTTATCGAAAATTGATGCAGGGTAGCGTGGGGCTAGTTGTAACAGGGGTAGGAAGTAACACGCAATTTACGAAATATTTTGTTACATTTTTATTAGATATTTCGATAAACACAATTCTAATGACGCACTTTATTAGGTAAGCACAATCAGAGTTCTGCAAAAATGGTTAATGAGAGGTACAGTACGTGTGCTTCATTTTAGATGGTTAGTGGAAAAAATGTATTTCGTAAATTTTGGTAAAGTTATGTTAATTTATATTTTAAAGAAGTATTTATAGCTATTTATTTAGTCTGTGTGTTGAGTTATTAAATGCATGTTCAATTTTTTGTATAAATCGTTATACATGTATACTTTATAAATAAACAAAATACCCAAAAACACACGATAGGGCAAGTTGAAACAAAATTTGGGGGGCAAGTTGTAACATTAAAACAGGAATAAACTACTACGTCAGAAACGCCAAAGAAAAATTATTGAGGTGCATACAGCTGTTTCGGTAGCCTAAAGCGTACCGTCTTCAGTGCAAAAAGAATTCTGAATCTGGAGAAGTGCTCTTGTATATAGGAGAGGGACCGGATTTAGTTCAACCAATAGGATTACGGAAGAGGTGGGGAGTGTGGCCAATAGGAATTAAGGAATGTGTAGTATTTGTCTGATTGTTGGAAATTTTACAGTCGCCAGAAGTATTCTTCGAGCAACTCCACCTCGTCAGAATTGTTCACGTTCGGTTCGAATAATAAATATTTAGAATTTAAATATATTATTTAAATATTTTATTTTAATAATAAAATATTTATTATTTAAATATTTTATTTTAATAATAAAATATTTATTATTTAATTATTTTATTTGTTTATCGAATCGTTAAAAAAAATATATTATTTGTTTATCGAATCGTTAAAAAAATATTATTTGTTTATCGAATCGTTAAAAAAATATATTCAATATTGGTACAGCATTCAAATTTCTATCTCAGATTTAAAGACATTAACCAATCAACCAATCATGCTAAAGTATCTTAATGTTAGGAGCGTTTTAGTAGAAGGTTGATGCTAGAAGAGATTCAGACAGAATGAAGGAATGAAGGTTTGAGTACAGCTATTTATAAAGAATGAATCCGAGTCAATCAACCAATCAACCAACCAACCAACCTTGAAAAAAAAAAAAAAAAAAAAAAAAAAAAAAAAAAAAAAAAAATTTTTTTTTTTTTTTTTTTTTTTTTTTTTTTTTTTTTTTCAAGGTTGGTTGATTGGTTGATTGACTCTAGCTAACCTATATATCATGCTAAAGTATATACACTATCATTGTCCAGCAATGCTTATTTGTTTCAGCGTCTATAAATATCTTTACTGCATCCTGTTTCCGTGTTCAGTATCCTGTTTTCAATGCAAATGAGTTATGCAATATCCAGTGATAAATTATTCTATAAAAAGCCTTATCTCATCCTGTTTTCGTAGAAAATGAGTTATGCAATCCTTCAGATTGACTATATAAATATTTTATTCTTTAAATATTTATTATTTAAATATATTATTTGTTTATCGAATCGTTAAAAAATATATTCAATATTGGTACGGCATTCATTTAAAAAAATGTCCTTATTCAATATTGTAAATTTCTATCTCAGAGTCAAAGACATTAGCTATCTCAGATTCAAAGGCATTAGTATCGTTTCAATATTGAAATATTAATATTATCTATCTCAGAGACCCCATTCAAAGTCTCAATTTGTACCCATCCAATATTGGCTTACTACCGTCGCAAAAAAATGGGCCGAACGAAGCGTCAATGACAGAAATCTGCCATGAGACGCTTCGTTCGGCCCATTTTTTTGCCCCCTCCAATTTAAATCTCTAAGGCATCAGTTTATACCAGCGAGATCGATTCCCCACGAAGACTTTGATTTTGGACGGAGGGGTGTCTGTCCAAGAAATAGTCTCAAATCTATCTTCGTGTAGGCGAGGGTCATCATCGTGGTCTCCATCATAGAACAGCTTGGTTCTTTCTATGAAATCCTTTAAGAATTCATCTATGAAGACATCAGAATTCCTCACGATCCGAATTCTGACTGCTTTATGGATGCATGCAGTTGGCACTATAGGATCTAAGATGTCAATCTTAGCAGATTTCATCATGGCCTCAAAACCCATGGTCGACAGCGCATCTCCGAAATGAATCTCTTCTATTGGATACACCCAGGTATTAGCTAAAGAGACAGGTATCCTGAACCTTTTGTAAACGAGGTCCCTCACCTTTAGCTTGGTAGTTTTTTTTACGTATGCACTACCCTTACCCATCAGCTTGGCCACATCAGAGGCCCTGACGAACAAAAGTCCATCCGCAGAGACTACGAATAGGATTTTAGCATCCAGCTGTGGATGTTCAATTGTGAATAGCATGACTTAATAGCAATAGAAGTCAAAATGATGCAGGCTCTTAGAGGCAGCTCGTATATATACCCGATTCGCGACCTAATTTTAGCAAGCTTTCTTAGAAAACGTGACCTTCTGATAAAATTCTTCTAGCTGTTGACAGGATATTATGTAATCCTTAGGACGCGATAAACTTATTTTTAGAATTAATTTGTCGTTTGAGCGGGATCTTGCATAATCTACAGGACGTGCGTAAGAGGATGTGCGTCAGAGGATGTCGATAAGAAATTTAGATAGAAATAGAGATTGCTGCTAGTATAAATACAGGCTGCTGGACGAGACATTTCATTCTGACTGCTTGATATTCTAAAAGCTCCAAAATGATATTTCAAATTTTAGCTGAAGAGTTAAACGTGAAATTTACTTGTTTTTTGACTTTTGACGGTGACATTTTTATCAAAGGTTCAGACGTAGCTCGTACCATGGGCTATCAAAATTCTTCTGGCGTTTTAAACTTATGCCATCTTACAGTGACTGACATCGCTCCCGAGGGCTTGAGCCTGCCTCCGTCTCTAGCCAAGACACGTATTTTTGGATTGGAAGATGCCAACACGCTGTTGGATATGCATCCAGGTGAAT
The DNA here is from genome assembly GCA_963930645.1 of Salticus scenicus. Lineage (NCBI taxonomy): Eukaryota > Metazoa > Arthropoda > Arachnida > Araneae > Salticidae > Salticus > Salticus scenicus. Next base: position 100,892,046 of record OZ005659.1, on the reverse strand, counting down.
TTCAATCCTTATTTCAGGGGCCTATCGAGATTCTGTCGCCGATAGAGTGTACGTTCAACATCAGAAGGCCCATACGTATCAAGATAGCATGCATTAGCTCTTCCAATGCTACCATGGAGAGTTTTATAGCTGATTTGAAAATATCCATGGACTCTTACCTGCAATCTGTACCGATGGATAGCTATGTCTTCGGAGAGAGGTACGGAGACTTGGAGCTAGGGTATTTCCCCAAAAAAATAAAAGTTTTGGTGGGAAACAAGCCCTACTTTTATAAATCCTCGTCTTAAGATCAGGACGAGGTGCAAAAAAATGGGTCGAGCGAAGCCTCTCATGACATAAGTCATTGAGGCTTCGCTCGGCCCATTTTTTTGCGATAGATAGAGTGCCAACATTGGATGCGTACCGATTTGAACTTGTAATTTTCAAGGGATATGGCTTAGCTATAAGATAATTTTGTATCTTGGTAAAATATCTATAGACAAATTTAAGGCATCTGAGTTTAAAAATTTAATTGTTTCGTTTAAAATTTACTGTATAAAATTTAAAATTTTTAAAGACTAAGTATGGCGGTCATTATAATTCTAAATTTTCAAGGGATATGGCTTAGCTATAAGATAAATATGAAACTTGGTAAAATATACAGACTCGATAGCTAAATTTAAGGGATCTGAGTTTAAAATTTTAATTTTTTCGTTTAAAATTTACATTTTTTTCGTGTAAAATTTAAAATTTTTAAAGACTAAGTGTGGCAGTCATTATAATCTGATCTCTAAATTTTCAAGGGATATGGCTTAGCTATAAGATAAATATGAAACTTGGTAAAATATACAGACTCGATAGCTAAATTTAAGGAATCTGAATTTTAAAATTTAATTTTTTTCATTTAAAATTTACATTTTTTATGTAAAATTTAAAATTTTTAAAGACTAAGTGTAGCCAAGCCAACATTGAATGCGTACCGATTGTAATTTTCAAGGGATATGGCTTAGCTATAAGATAAATATGAATCTTGGTCGATAGCTAAATTTAAGGGATCTGAGTTTAAAAATTTAATTTTTTCGTTTAAAATTTATATGTAAAAATTAAAAATTTTAAAGGCTAAGTGTAGCCAAGCCAGTTATTATGATCTGATCTCTATAAAAAGATTTTCGAGAAACTATTGACAGGATGCTTGATAAGCGGCTCCGATTAAAATTACAATCAGATCTCTATAAAAAGATTTTTCGAGAAGTGTTGACAGGATATTATGTAAGCCTTTCCTCAGGATGCCCGGTTATAATCAGATCTCTATAAAAAGATTTTTCCAGAAGTATTGACAGGATATTATGCAAGCCTTTCCTCTTGATAAGCGGTTCGTAGAAAATTACAATCAGATCTGTTGATAAGACCGGGTATATATACGAGTGTCCAGCGAGAGCTCTTCAATTGCTAGTCGATCTCTCTACTAGCTGCTTAGATACATTAGCTCTCTGTCAGTCATGTTTTTTCATGTAAAAAATTATGCTTATGGCGTTGCCTTTAAATGCCTAATGGCCACTGATGGCACCCTGTTTGTCCGGGCTGAGGACCTGGCTATTTATTCGAGGCACCCTCTAGATCTAAAATTTGCCGAAAAATATGCAGGCCTCACCGTCCGAGACGTAATGGACCCTAAAATCGATTTACCTAAATGGCTCGCTAAGACGAGAATCTTCTCGATTAGCGAAGCCAAACAGCATTTGAAAGGGTTCATGGGCGAACAGGAATTTGATAAGATGTTCGATGGTTCGGCCATGGTGAAATACCAGGCTAACATGAAGCTCAGCTTCGTGAAAGCCATTGGTGTTCGATTTGTCGAAAGGTCCCGTACCAAGTTCGAAGACTTCCTTGCCGCATACCAACTACAGGTGAGGAAATTTTTTGAGCTTGAGTATGAGGATTATGAATTATACAAATCTCAAATGACCGGACCGTTGAAGATGACCATCAGTAGGTTATCTAATGAGCAATCCATAGAGAGCTTATGTTGATCTTTCAAATGAGAGTAAAAAAATGGGTCGAACGAGGTGTCTCATGGCAGAATTTCTGTCTTTGACACCTCGTTCGACCCATTTTTTTGCGATAGATATAGTGCCAATATTGGACGGGTTTAATTTGAGACTTTGATATTAAATTTATAAAAAAATCTATTTAAGCTAGTATCGAAGAGATTATCAGGATAGCATGAAGACTATTTAAACGTATAAACTATAATAAGCCAATATTGTAGAAATTAAATTTAAGACTCTGGAAAACGAGACAAAATGGTATCAATTTAAATGTATAGATAAAAATAACTAAGCCAACAGAGACATGACTGGACAATGACGGTTTGGATACGTAAGCGAGTTTATCTCTCTATATATATAGATGGTATGAAGCCACGCCCACAAGAAATCCAACGACCTTGAAAAAAAAAAAAAAAAAAAAAAAAAAAAAAAAAAAAATTTTTTTTTTTTTTTTTTTTTTTTTTTTTTTTTTTTTTTGTGACCTTGAACACATCTTCAAGGACGGAGCAGAATCTATAACTTAACGGAACTAACCTCATTTATTGAACATTAGTTTTTTTCGTGTGTCCTATATATAGGATGGCTAGCGTACCCACATCTCATTTTGTCTCGACGTCTGCCAACAACAGTATCTGTAAAATATTTTGAATTTGTAATTTTCAAGGGATATGGCTTCTCTATAAGATAATTATGTATCTTGATAAAATATCTATAGATAAATTTAAGAAATCTGAGTCTAAAATTTTCGTTTAAAATTTTAACTTTTTTGTGTAAAATTTAAAAATTTTAATGGCTAAGCTAGAGATAGAGTACCAATATCGTAACGATTTGAAGGGATATGGCTTCTCTATAAGATAAATATGAATCTTGGTAAAATATACAGACTCTATAGATAAATTTAAGAGATCTGAGTGTATAAATTTAATTTTTTCGTTTAAAATTTTAATTTTTTGTGTAAAATTTAAATTTTTTAAGGGCTAAGCTAGATATGTAAATATTTCACAGTTGGTTTCTAAAGTTATATTTTTTTATCCAATCAAATTCATTGTAGATGGCGCTGCAGTCTATATATATAGTATATATATAGTATATCTATTAGGGTGGGTGGGAGTGGAATTTATTTCTTCTACTGTAAGGTCATGCATAAACCAGCTCCGTGATGCCCAAACCCGTTTTCTTTAAAATAGGATGGGATAACGTTATTTATACAATATTGGCTTTGAAAACAAGATTTTTATAGATTTTGTCTGATAAATGACAAGATGTTGCAGGTTTTCATGAAATCAGAATAGATCATGGGTTTTTATAAAATATAATAACATAAAATATTTTTTTATCTGTATTTAAACAAGCAGACATTTCCGCGAAGCGGAAATGTCTGCATGTTTAAATACAGATAAAAAAATATTTTATTTCAAACTCAATGATGTCTCTTATGTAAAATGTCTTTAATAAACCGTACTTTTTCCGACAGCGGTACCATGATTTGTTTCAAGCCAAAAATGTGTGTCTTATCCTCTAGCAGTACGTTCCTCGATTATATCCTGAACGAATCGCTCACGTAGCCTATACCTATATTAGAGCCATCCATTTTTTCGGTAGCGATTCAAGGTACGCCAAAATAAATTTGACTCGCGATACTTAATCATCGTAAAAAGTTTGAATAGATTAGAAACAGGCTAAGATAGCGTATTGTTAATCTGCCAGACATAAATTAGAAACGTTCCATGGCTAAGCTAGAGATAGCATATCGTTCTAAAGCCGGCAGGATCTAACAATGGATAGATTTACTGGGACAGAAGAAGACTGATTGGAGAAGAGTCGGCTATTTATATAGAATGAATTCAACCAACCAACCAACTGTAAAAAAAAAAAAAAAAAAAAAAAAAAAAAAAAAAATAATAATAATTTTTTTTTTTTTTTTTTTTTTTTTTTTTTCACAGTTGGTTGGTTGGTTGATAATCTTCTCTATATATATAGGATCGCTGACGTGCCACCTCCTCATTCTATCTAGATCTTTGCCAGCAACGGTCATATCTCTCATCTGTTAAAATTTTCAATTTTTCAACTAGGCATAGTGACTAGACGACCGTTGCTGGCAAATGTCGAGACACAATGAGGAGGTAGCAAGTCAGCGATCCTATATATAGAGGATATAATCAACCAACCAACTATGGAAAAAAAAAAAAAAAAAAAAAAAAAAAAAATTTTTTTTTTTTTTTTTTTTTTTTTTTTTTCACAGTTGGTTGGTTGGTTGATAATCTTCTCTATATATAGGATCGCTGACGTGCCACCTCCTCATTCTATCTAGATCTTTGCCAGCAACGGTCATATCTCTCGTCTGTTAAAATTTTCAATTTTTCAACTAGGCATAGTGACTAGACGACCGTTGCTGGCAAATGTCGAGACACAATGAGGAGGTAGCAAGTCAGCGATCCTATATATAGAGGATATAATCAACCAACCAACCATGAAAAAAAAAAAAAAAAAAAAAAAAAAAAAATGTTTTTTTTTTTTTTTTTTTTTTTTTTTTCACAGTTGGTTGGTTGGTTGATAATCTTCTCTATATATAGGATCGCTGACGTGCCACCTCCTCATTCTATCTAGATCTTTGCCAGCAACGGTCATATCTCTCATCTGTTAAAATTTTCAATTTTTCAACTAGGCATAGTGACTAGACGACCGTTGCTGGCAAATGTCGAGACACAATGAGGAGGTAGCAAGTCAGCGATCCTATATATAGAGGATATAATCAACCAACCAACTATGGAAAAAAAAAAAAAAAAAAAAAATTTTTTTTTTTTTTTTTTTTTTTTTTCACAGTTGGTTGATTATCTCCTCTATATATAGGATCGCTGACTTGCCACCTCCTCACTCTATCTCGATCTTTGCCAGCAACGGTCATATCTCTCATCTGTTAAAATTTTTAGAAAATTAGTTTGTCGCTTGAAGCCTTCAAGATGATCCGATAAAATTCTTCTAGAACAAATTGGCAGGATATTATGTAAACCGTTTCCTCAAAAACAGGACGTGATAAGTTATTTATAGATGCGTCAAGCCTCTCTAATCTATAAAAAGTCATCCTGTCGAGCCTTATATAGTATTACTGATGTCGTTTCTCAGAACCGCTTATCAGATCTCACGCATCCGCTTGCCAGAGTATAAATACGAGCCTCTCGCCTCAGCTTATTCATTCTGAGCCTCTGTTTTTCAAAATGGAAATGTTTTCTTTCGACTCTCTGACCGACGAGCGATTTGATTATGACTATGCCGTAAAGCCTGGATGGAATGTCTTGAATACGTCTCGTCTTTCTCTCGAGTTATTATGCAATTATAATCGAGACATGTCCATGCCAACTCCAAAACCAGTTTCCAGACCATCTCCAGTTTTCAAATCTAAACGCGTTCCAGTTCCAGTTCCAGTTCCAGCTTCTAAATCTGTTCCAGTTCCAGTTCCAGTTCCAGCTTCTAAATCTGTTCCAGTTCCAGTTCCAGCTTCTAAATCTGTTCCAGTTCCAGTTCCAGTTCCAGTTCCAGCTTCTAAATCTGTTCCAGTTCCAGTTCCAGCTTCTAAATCTGTAAGAGTTCCAGTTCCAGTTCCAGCTTCTAAATCTGTTCAAGTTCCAGTTCAAATTTCAATACCCATGTCAGAGATGATTTATTTTAAAGTACCAAAGCTATTAAGCCCGCTACCAAAATCTCCAGAGTCCAACGTAACAACTTATCGTGCCTGGAAGCCTCCACCGAAGATAGATTTCGTGGTACGGCCTAAACTAAAAACTGCTGGCTTTGAAGATCCAAGAATTCGAAGACGGCATGGCATAGTCGTTGTCAAATCGAACGTCAATTTGAGAGATGGAAAATGCTACAGCCTTATAAATACAGAGGCTAGAAAATACTACAGTTGGGTTTAAACCCAAACGATTTATAAAAAAATCGGGCCGAACGAAGTGTCTCATGGCAGATTCCTGTCTTTGACACTTCGTTCGACCCGTTTTTTTTGTAACAATTATATTGCCAATATTGGATGCGTACCGATTTGTACTTTAAGATTTTAAACGGATACTTAAGATTTTGAATGGATACTTTTATAACTGAAGTCCCTGAGATATAAATTTATATATAAACTATTATCAACCAACTTAAAAAAATTTCAAGATTGGCAAAAAAATATTATTTTGAAATCAAAATCTATAAAATCGAAATGATAAACTTTGAAAAATTTTCCAGATTGGTGAAAAATGGCAAAGTCCCAAAAAAATAGTATGTTGAAAAAATTATAGAAATATAAAATCAACCAAAGACACTTTAGCATGAGATATATATAGGTTAGCTAATGTCAAGCAACCAATCAACCAACCTTGAAAAAAAAAAAAAAAAAAAAAAAAAAAAAAAAAAAATTTTTTTTTTTTTTTTTTTTTTTTTTTTTTTTTTCAAGGTTGGTTGATTAGTTGATTGACTCTAGATAACCTATATATATCATGCTAAAGTATCTACACTATCATTGTCCAGCAATGCTTATTTGTTTCAGCATCTATAAAAATCTTTACCGTATCCTGTTTCCGTGTTCAGCATCCTGTTTCGTAGCAAATGAGTTATGCAATATCCTGTTTTCGCGTTCAGCGACAATAATTCTATAAATAGCCTTATCTTATCCTGTTTTCGTAGAAAATGAGTTATGCAACATCCTGCCTTCACTATATAAGCTCTGCCATTCGATCGAATAGTCATTCTCTCTTCGGAGCTTGAACTGCTAACATGTATAAGCATCAATGCTCTGTGAAGAAACTTAAAGCGGCTAACGCTCTTCATAACCTTTTCGGAATGACTGAGCCTTTTCCAAATATTCTTTCGACTTCTGTCAAGAAGCTGAAGAAATATCCTCATTTCCAAACAATGATCGGAGAAGGCAAAATCCATATGTTCTGCCTACATCTGACACCTGATCATAATATTTCGTTTAAAAAACGTACTCTGACGGACAAGATCCTGAATACGATTCCAGCACTAGGCAGAGAGGCCCAGACAATCTATCCGTTGAGACCTCAAGACATAAAATGGATCACTGTTATGAACAGATTCAAAAGACCCCCCAGCGAAGCCAACAGAACCAACGCTGATATGAGAATTGGTTTCAAGTGTCCCCATAACCAATTTCTGGTGAAAGGTCATTTCACGTTTGGACAGAGAACCGTTGGGCAAGGATGCGCCCATATTATCCAGACGTTGGACGCACCATTGCTGTTCTATGTGAGACCCCCCAACGAGACACGAGTGAGAGCTGACAGCAGATATTTCTCAGGGGACAAGCTTCACTTCTACGAGAGGTTCATATTGATTGCTCGCTCAAGCTACAAGATACCTGCTGGCACTACCTATATTTTATTTACGACACAAAAGAATTTCTTCAGTCTACATGTTGTGAAGGAGAGCTTGAAGCTGGGTTTCAAGGTAAAAAATCCGTTGGTAGAAAGAATCACGAAAATAGACGGGATGTATGAGGTATCTGTGCCAACACCTATGATACCTCATATGGATGATGATGACGAGCCACCCTCTGAATATATTCAAACAGCTCCAATCTCAGAGCCAGAACCATCCCAAGAGCCAGAACCATCCCAAGAGCCAGAAACCGATTTGCCAGAAATCTATTTGCCGACGAACCCTCCTGTTGTGTTGGACAAAACAATAACCGTGGTCACTACAAATTATGCAGAACAATATAACTCTCAAATCTGGAAAGTATTGACAGATCCCCTTAAAAACAACTTCGTACGCACCTACGGGCCTGATCTACCTGGAATGGATATGAGAACTGCATCGGTAAAACGTAAGGCCGAAAAGAATCCCAAGCGTTTAAAGAAACGTAAGCTCACCTTCAAGGACGCTGCAACAAATACAGAGCCTGAAACTAGAGAACCAGAGCCTGCACCTATTGCAAATCCAGAGCCTGCACCTATTGAACATTCAATGCCTTTTGTTGAAAATCCAGGATTTCATAGTGAATGGCCTATTCAAAGCCCAGCGGTACCTGAAGATCTTAATAATATAGTATGCTCTCCCATGCCAGATCAGCTACTACTAGACTCTATGATGAAAGATCTCCTGACACCTGGCACTCTAGAATATATAATAGATGAGTCCAAACAGCCAAATTACATATCACTCTAAAAATATTAAAAATTTAAAAAATTTGGGTCAAACGAGGCTTCCTCATGTCAGATTTGTCATTATGACTTATCTTGACGATGGAAGCCTCGTTTGACCCATTTTTTTAAATCTATCTCCTACCAATATTGGATTTGTAAAAAAAATAACTTATAAATTTTATGAGTAGACAAATGAAAATTGTCTAAGCCGTTCAACGGAATCGCTTAAAGCGGCTTCAGCTATGCCATCCTATCGATTGGACCTGCAAACGGGACAGCCAACATTATCCATAAAAATTTAACCTCGATAAAATTTGTAGCTTTTAAATTGAGATGCTGAGCCAGAAAAACTGAACGCGTAGAGATTAGCAGCTCATATTGTAAAAATTTAAACGTAATTATGAAAATAGTATTAACGAGATCCAATGACAGAGATCCAAAAAAACTTTAGTAACCAATCGTTTGGTCATGACAATTGAAAAGCGAATCTTGATGAACGAGGAAAAGATATATATATATCAACCAACCAACCAACCTTGGAAAAAAAAAAAAAAAAAAAAAAAAAAAAAAAAAAAATTTTTTTTTTTTTTTTTTTTTTTTTCACAGTTGGTTGGTTGATTGATAATCTTATCTATATATAATATGGCTAACGTGACTACACTCTCATTGTGTCTCGACGTTTGCCAGCAACGGTCGTCTAGTCACTATGTCTCGTAATGTGTTTTCAACAAGATGTACATTGATGGACACTAGAGCGTTAGATTTTTCTATAAAAGCCTATGATCTATTCTGATTTCATGAAAACCTGCAGTATCTTGTCATTTGTCAGACAAAAGTCTTGTTTTCAAAGCCAAAAATGTATAAATATCGCTATCCCATCCTGTTTTAAAGGAAATGGGTTTAGACATCAGGAGCTAGTTTATGCATGACCTTACAGTAGAAGAAATAAATTCCACTCCCACCCACCCTAATAGATATACTATATATATACTATATATATAGACTACAGCGCCATCTACAATGATTGGCTAAAGAAATATAGCTTTAGAAGCCAACTGAGAAATATAGCTTTAGAAGCCAACTGAGAAATATAACTTTAGAAATATAACTTTAGAAATATAACTGTAGCAGTCAACTGAGAAATATAACTTTAGAAATATAACTTTAGAAACCAACCAACCAACCTTGAAAAAAAAAAAAAAAAAAAAAATTTTTTTTTTTTTTTTTTTTTTTTTTTTTTTTTTTTTCAAAGGTTGGTTGGTTGGTTGGTTTGACTGGCTATATATAATTATCTATTTGCCTCCACACTCTCATTGTCTCTCAACATTTGTCAGCAACGGTTGTCTAGTTATTATTGCTCGTAATGACAAATATGATAAATTTGAACCTGTATCTGAAACAGGATTCCATCCAATCGTGTCCAAATGCTAGATCTTCCCATTTTAAATGAAACCTGTTAATTTTGATCGTGGCACAGTCGTCGTGTCGATCTTAAACTTGGTCCATCCAAAAAACCTTCATGAGTCAAGCTGAGTGCATCCCGAAACAAACTAATCAAAACCTGAAACAATTGTTGCGTAGAGAGAATCCGTAAAATTTAGCAAGAGGTCTCTATAAAATTTAAATTGCTGAGAGTTGTCACGACAAATGTAGCAATGAACGCTGGAAAATTTAAATGTAATTATGAAAATAGTATTAACCATTCGTTGAGTAGCATGACAAATGAAAATTGAAACGTAATTAGGAAATTAGTATCAAGATTAGCTTTTCAATTTAATCCTGACCTTTTTCGAGTTTTGTCCAGATGCTATAAAATTGAAACAGGTGTATCTGAAACATTATTCAATCCAAATGCTAGGGCCTTCTCATTTTAAATGAAACCTGTTAATATTGATCGTCTTAAACGTGGATCACTTGGCCATCCAAGAAACCCTCATGAATATTGAAACCGGCTGAGTTCTATCCTGAAACAGGTGTCACGACAAATTGATATGTACGCTTGAAATCTGAAAGATATATAACCCGTCAAGGTCACACGAGTCAAGCTTCAAGGTCACACAAAAAAAAAAAAAAAAAAAAAAAAAAAAAAAAAAATATATATATATATTTATATATATATATATATATTTTTTTTTTTTTTTTTTTTTTTTTTTTTTTTTTTTTCATGTGACCTTGAACATAGACTATATATACCCTTGACAAATGAATTTATAAACTATTATCTTTTTTCCTTACTCAGTCTAATATAATTATGGCGGCTCGTGACACGATGCAAAAGTATAGGAATCTTATTAAGAGAGATGTATTTGAGTTTAAATGTCCCCATTGCCAAGTCCTGATCTTACCTAAAAAATATGAAAAGCATTGTCATGAACAGCGCAACATAGACCCTTTGCTGAAATGTGTTTGGTGTCCTGACAACAAGAGACGGCACACATTCCAGCGGCGAAAGAAATACCTGGCGGCCGATCATCTTATAAACTGTTATTTGCAATTTAAAATTCGGATTGCCAAACCCTTACCCGAAGAAGATGACGTGTCCGTTCCAGATGGATATCCCTTCAACTTCAACCCTATGTGTGAGAATAATGACTTTTTTGGACATGATCAAATTTTTCCAGACGGTAGCCGGGCCTACGAGCCTGTCTGGGAGATTGAGTTACCGGAACCGCCTGTTTCTTTTCAAGACCATTCTCTGAATTTGGCAGCTGCATGCGTCCTGAAATATTTACAAAGCGACCTGGTATTCATTCATGTGATGGTTCGAGCTACGGCCTACGAGAGTTTTCTCTATCGTATGGACGAAGACAACGGTAATACGCGGACTCTACCCTTTTCTTGTTGGTGCGACGGAGGGACCGAATCTGATCCTAAATTCAGGCATCATAGACATATGATAGTCGTATCTCCATCTCTTAAGTATTTTCAGAAAAACGTATGGAATAAGATCCAGCCCGAAGATCGACCTTATTCTGGTTTCAAATGCATCTTGAGTAAAAATATAAAAACCGTCTGGCATTTAGTTAATACTCTTGGCTATCTCAGCAAGCGTAGGTCCAAGTGTAATTTTTCTTTCGACGATTGTCTGGAAGCAGGCAATTTGAACCATTTTTATATCCAAGCGACGCTTCCTAAAGACTACAGGCTGGTCTTGGCTACGCTATGGGACAGGGGTATCATAAGAGTTCTCAATCAGAGATATCATATCTGGGAACCGAAGAGATTGCTAGAAGGCCCTATGTCGTTTGTGGATGGGAAATGGCGCATCAAAATCAAACATTTGCCACAAATAATATTGAATATGGTGCTGCCCGTGTCCGAAATTCTCAAGTCTACGAGCAAACCCACCGAACGCTTCTTACATCTGATCGACGGCAAAAAGATGTATTTCAAGCCAGGCAATCGAACTGAACGCGATTACAAGTTATTTTTTGGCATTGTAAAAGACGAATGGTGGGAGCCCTGCAAGTTGCAGCAGGCCTGTTTTATGTGCGCGAAACCTTATATGCAGATATGCGACGAGCTGAAAAAGGAAATTAGCGAGATGAAAACTCTTTACGAACAAGAGACGCAAGATTTGAGAAAGAAGCTAGAAGCCTTGCACGAAGACAATAGACGTTTGCACGAAGACAATAGACGTTTGCACGAAGACAATAAACGTTTGCACGAAATAATTTATAATTTACAAAACGACGAAATTGTGAGACTGAAAAAAGAAAACGACGCCTTGAAAGCGAAAAATGCCAAACTGAAGTTAGAAAATAGCAGCTTTAAAATAAACATTAAACGTTTCAAGACAGAAAATCTCAATCTGAAGGCAGAGAATGTCAGCTTAGCATCAAACGCTAAACGTCTGAAGACAGAAAATATTCAATTAAAAGATGCAAAGTCTAACTTGACAGGACTTGAGCTTAGACAATGATTATCGAATCCATATAGTTGTTGATAAAAAATTGATCCAATGATAATGTGAGAGTATGTTTAGTATGCAGCCATGCCCAAGGTCAAGGTCACATTAAAAAAAAAAAAAAAAAAAAAAAAAAAAAAAAAAAAAATTTTTTTTTTTTTTTTTTTTTTTTTTTTTATGTGACCTTGTGACCTTGATAGATTGTTAGCGCCTATATAAGCAGCTGACAAATCTCATTTTCTAACATTATTCATTTAACTATAATATAAGGGCATGGATAGCTATTTAGATCTCGTGTCAAAGGTTTTGGCAAAACCGCAATTGTCTGAGGGTATCGACAATATTTTGCACAAAGACTGTTTGAATCTTATATCTAAAGATTGGGTGGCTCGTTTGAAAAATAACGTGACTTTTCAAGATTATGTCACCGACGCCAAACGGTTATGGAATCCACCTTATATGACGCTGAATTATGAATATGAAGAATCCAAGCGCCCAAATTTTAAAGTTGCTGTCGTTGCATACTGTAAATTTATGAAACGTTATGGGGATAGAGGCCTTCTAAATCCCAAATTGAATTTATATATTATGGCTTCAGAGCCATTACGTTTAATTGCTCGTGCGATGACATCTGATCTCTCAGTTCAAATTTCTGACGATTTTAAATTTTCTTTTCAAGATTGTAGTGGTGTTTTGAATTGTCATGAATGCGGTAAACGTGCAAACGAATTCAAAGCAAAAGGTCATAAAATAGATCTAAGATCTCAACCATGCATACTGGACACCAGCGTATTTACTGGAACTGAAGTCGCGAATCGCTTTTATAGTATGATCGAACCCACGTTCACTGACACGTTTGTAGCCATCTTACAAATAAAAATTAATACGAGATACAGCTATTATACTCAAAATAATCAAAAAATTTTACGTATTAGTGGAAGTATTTTAGATTTCATCGGATTTCAGGAAAGAAAATTAATGGCTTCTAAAACAGCTAATATAGGATTCATAACAGAAATCGATAATCAACCTTCAACGAAGGCTAAGGAGGCTAAACCTTCAACGAAGACTAAGGAGGTAGAATCGTCAACAAAAACCGATGATGAGTTTGGCGATTATTTGGAAGGGATGTTAAACGATTCAAAGATACCTTATGAACCTTTTGATTTGAAAAATACTATTGAGTTGGAAAATACTGAAATTAGTCACGATACCATTGATTTGAATGATGTGGACAATAAGAGAAGCTCTAATGATTTAGACTCGGATTCTAAGAAAAGAAAAATAGATGAGGGTGAAAGTCATATATCACAGTGGCTTTTAAGTGACGATTAATAAATTACGTAAACCACATTTTAGTTTAGTACGACAGTCCCATGAAAAAAAAAAAAAAAAAAAAAATTTTTTTTTTTTTTTTTTTTTTTTTTTTTTTTTTTTTTTATGTGACCTTGAGCGTGGCTCGTCTATTGCTAACGTGCCTTTCTTTTTTTTTTCAAAGTTGGCCATTTCAAACTGACTGTGAAATTTTTCAAAGTCCACGCGTTTTATCTTTCTATTTTCAAAATTACATTTAAAGTTTTATGGCCCAGCTCCTGTTTCAGATAACCCTCAGCCCGTTTCAATTTTATCTCCATTTTAACGTGCTAAGCGATATGTCTTCGTTTTCAAGGTTCTTGCTAAGCGATATGTCTTCGTTTTAACATGGCACCTGACTCAATTTTATCATGGCCTCTTGCATAGCTGATCCACGTTTGAGCGACAAGCTAAATTGAATTCAATGCAAGGGAGTCACGTTAACAGATACCGTAGCGCTGAGAAACGTTCAAAATCTATTGTGAGTCATCTTAAAAGATACCATAGAGGGTCACGTTAAACGATACTATAGCGTGGCGTAAAATATTATCAGCCAATGGAGGGTTAAAAGATACAATAGAATGGAAGAAATACAAAAGTTAAAAATAAATTGGTAAAACCTTTAGGGTTTCGTTGGAAAGGTTTAGTAATATTTAATTTTAAGCTCAATATTATCTTGAGTCAAAATGTAAGTTCGTTATCTGGCTTCAATGAAATGGAATAAAGACAAAAGTTATAATAAATTGGGGAAAAGATTTAGGGTTTCGTTGGAAAGGTTTAGTAAATTTTAATGTTAAATTTAATGTTGACATTTTATCGAGGTCATAGCGTGGCGTAAAATATTATCAGCCAATGGAGGGTTAAAAGATACAATAGAATGGAAGAAATACAAAAGTTAAAAGTAAATTGGTAAAACCTTTAGGGTTTCGTTGGAAAGGTTTAGTAATATTTATTTTTAAATTTTAAGCTCAATATTATCTTGAGTCAAAATGTAAGTTCGTTATCTAGCTTCAAATTTCAAAGAAATGGAATAAAGACAAAAGTTATAATAAATTGGGGAAAAGGTTTAGGGTTTCGTTGGAAAGGTTTAGTAAATTTTAATGATAATTTTAATTTTGATATTTTATCTTGGGTCAAATGATAGATGCATGCCTATTCACGGGGGTTTCACTTTTGGAAATTCAATTTTCTAATTGCCAGGAAAACTTTTCAAAAGAGATTTTTCAATTCTGCCTGACCAACTGTAACAAATTGCCAAGTTCAATCGGGTCCGTAAAATGTTGCTACCAACATTGGTATTGTAAAAAAATAACTTATAAAATTTTATCAGATTTGATAAGCTTATCTTGACGATGGCCCAGTTTTTTAAATGCTACCAATATTGTAAAAAAATAAGTTATAAAATTTATCAGATATAGTATTTATCAGGCAGTCTTTCGATTTTGACCGTTCAAAGGTATCGTGTAACATGAATTTGGCTTCAGCTATGCAAGAGGCTATGATAAAATTGAGTCAAGCTGACCTGAATCTGAAACAGGTTTTATTTGTCATGTCAAAATGAAGACATATCGCTTAGCAGGAACCTTGAAACCGGACGGCAGGCGTAAAAATTTAAACTGGCTAATATAAACATTGTTGCGTAGAGAGAAAATTTTAACAAGAGGTCTCTATGAAATTCATATTGCTGAGAGTTGTCACGACAAATGTAGCAATGGACGCTGTCAAATGTAATTATGCAAATAGTATTAACCATTCGTTGAGTAGCATGACCAATGAAATATAACAAATGAAACGTAATTAGGAAAATAGTATTAACCAAATGGACTACAGATTAAGGAAGGGACAAATAAATACTTATATACAGACAATCAAGTTTCAAGGTCACATGAAACAAGCTTCAAGGTCACACGAAAAAAAAAAAAAAAAAAAAAAAAAAAAAAAAAAAATTTTTTTTTTTTTTTTTTTTTTTTTTTTTTTTTTTTGTGTGTGTGTGTGTGTGTGTGTAACCTTCAAGCTTGTTTCGTGTGACCTTGAAGCTTGTCTATATTTAATATGGCGAACATAACCATAACCTCATTGTGTCTCGACATTTGCCAGCAACGGTCGTCTAGTCACTATGCCTCGTAATGTATTTTAAGTAAGATGTACGTTTTCATGAAATCAGAATGATATCATGGGTTTTATAGAATATAATAAAATAAATTAAATAAAATATTAGAAATAAAATATATTTTTTATCTGTATTTATACATGCAGACATTTCCGCTTCGCGGAAATGTCTGCATGTTTAAATACAGATAAAAAATATATTTTATTTCATACTCAATTATAGGGTCTCGTAAAGAGTTTCATCTCGCTGATTTCGAGTTTCGGCTTGTATGTCGCAACAGTCTTGCTACAACCTGCACGTTTCCCACGATGCCAAATATCTTATAATTTAGTTCAGTTTGTTTGCCAAGCTCGAAATACGTCGTTCTACCGTTGATCAGATGCACTCAGTGGGTTCTTCACAAGACTTGAAATTTTTGGACACGGGCAGCACCCAATTCAATATTATTTCTGTTAAATGTTTAATTTGGATGCGCCACCAATAAACTCCATTGGGACCTTGATAAGCCAGCTTAAATATCTCTGATCTAAGAGTTTGGTTCGTCAAAGAGCCAATACTAGCTTATAATCGCTCGGCAGCGATATAAAAATGATTCCCACCCGCATCTTTGAAAGAACATTCGGACCGGTCCTAACGACCATGAGATAGAGTACCAATATTGTACCTATTCTAATTTGAAGGGATATGGCTTAGCTATAATATAATTTTGTATCTTGATAAAATATACAGGCTCTATAGATAAATTTAAGAGATCTGAGTTTAAAATTTTAATTTTTTCGTTTAAAATTTACATTTTTTCTGTAAAATTTAAAAATTTTAATGACTAAGCTAGAGATAGAGTACCAATATTGTACCTATTCTAATTTTTAAGGGATATGACTTCTCTATAAGATAAATATGTATCTTGGTAAAATATACAGACTCGATAGCTAAATTTAAGAGATCTGAGTTTAAAATTTTAATTCTATATCTTTTCTCTTGAGACATTTGAAACTTACCGGGTTTGGTTTTACGCTTGTACCAAATTTGATTATGCCATTGCACAACAAAGCCAGGCATTCATTTTATGTTTATCAGACCTCTGATAGTCTTTAGCTAAAATTAAAACTTGCCTTTGCAAAGTGGACAACAGCCATGCAAATACGATATAACTGGAGACCAAAAATTAAACAGCCGTCATGTAGCAATCTAAAAAAATTATGCTGGATTGAAATTATTCAAGCTGCTTATATAAAGTTAATCTAAGCAAGATGACCTTGAAAATATAGCCAGTCAAGTTTCAAGGTCACATGAAAAAAAAAAAAAAAAAAAAAAAAAATTTTTTTTTTTTTTTTTTACAGTTGGTTGGTTGGTTGATAATCTTGTCTATATATAATATGGTTAACGTGACTACACTCTCATTGTGTCTCGACGTTTACCAGCAACGGTCGTCTAGTCACTATGTCTCGTAATGGGTTTTCAGCAAGATGTACATTGATGGACACTAGAGAGTTAGATTTTTCTATAAAAGCCTATGATCTATTCTGATTTCATGAAAACCTACAGTATTTTGTCATTTGTCAGACAAAAGTCTTGTTTTCAAAGCCAATAATGTATAAATATCGCTATCCCATCCTGTTTTAAAGGAAATGGGTTTAGACATCAGGAGCTAGTTTATGCATGACCTTACAGTAGAAGAAATAAATTCCACTCCCACCCACCCTAATAGATATACTATATATATACTATATATATAGACTGCAGCGCCATCTACAATGATTGGCTAAAGAAATATAGCTTTAGCAGCCAACTTAGAAATATAACTGTAGCAGCCAACTGAGAAATATAACTTTAGAAATATAACTTTAGATATATAACTGTAGCAGTCAACTGAGAAATATAACTTTAGAAACCAACCAACCAACCTTGAAAAAAAAAAAAAAAAAAAAAAAAAAAAAAAATTTTTTTTTTTTTTTTTTTTTTTTTTTTTAACAGTTGGTTGGTTGGTTGGTTGATATATATTTGTTTCCTCGTTCATCACTTTTCATTTATTAAGATTAGCTTTTCAATTTCATCCCGGCCTTTTCATGTTTTTACCCAAATGCTAAGTTTCAAAAGTCTCGATAAACTTGAAACAGGTGTGTCTTCTCATTTTATATGAAACATGTCTATCTTAAATGTGGATCGCTTGGCCATCCAAGAGGCCTTCATGAAAATTAAAACCGGCTGGGTGTATCTATGACAAAACGTAGCAATTAGATGTTTGAACTGAGTCCATAACCTTTTACAGTTTCCCTTTAAAATTTGTCTAAACTATAGTAGTCTCTTCAAAAGTATCGTTTAAACGTGGATCAGCTATGCAAGAGGTCATGATAAAACTGAGTCACGTTGCCTGTATCTGAAACAGGTCAAAACGAAGACCTGGCAATTGAAAACGAGGCATCGCTTAGCAGGCAAAATTTAAACGAGCTGGACCATAAACGTAACCGTTGAACTCTGGGCCATGCTTAGCTGTAGCAGCCCATACTGTAAAAATAATATTTATGAGATCTAATGACAAAATGTAGAAAGACAAATGAAAAGCTTAAAAGTAGCGGCCCTGGGTCCAAATACTAGTCTATGGCATCATTTTAAAAGAAACCATTGAGCCATCCAAGAGGCCTTGATAGAATCGGCTGAGTGCTTACCGAACAAATCTATAGGTACGCTTGAAATCTGAAAGATGTAGAGAGTAGCAGCCCATATTGTAAAAATTTAAAATTATAAAATTCAAAAGTGGATATGTAGGAAGGGTTAAGTTTCAAAGTCACATGACGAACAAACTAACTAACCAACAAACTTGAAATGAATCAACCAACCAACCTTGAAAAAAAAAAAAAAAAAAAAAAAAAAAAAAAAAAAATTTTTTTTTTTTTTTTTTTTTTTTTTTTCAGGTGCCACGCCCACCCTTGAAGCTTGTCTATATATGATATGGCTAACGTGACTACACTCATTGTGTCTCGACGTTTGCCAGCAACGGTCGTCTAGTCACTATGTCTCGTAATGTGTTTTCAGCAAGATGTACATTGATGGACACTAGAGAGTTAGATTTTTCTATAAAAGCCTATGATCTATTCTGATTTCATGAAAACCTGCAGTATTTTGTAATTTGTCAGACAAAAGTCTTGTTTTCAAAGCCAATAATGTATAAATATCGCTATCCCATCCTGTTTTAAAGGAAATGGGTTTAGACATCAGGAGATAGTTTATGCATGACCTTACAGTAGAAGAAATAAATTCCACTCCCACCCACCCTAATAGATATACTATATATATACTATATATATAGACTACAGCGCCATCTACAATAATTGGCTAAAGAAATATAGCTTTAGAAGCTATAAACGTAACCATTGAATTGTAAATGCTTAGCAGCCCATATTGTAAAAATAGTATTTACGAGATACAATGACAAAGCGTAGAAAGACAAATGAAAAGCTTAAAAGTAGCGGCCCTGTGTCCAAATACTAGTCTATGGCATCATTTTAAATGAAACCATTGAGCCATCCAAGAGGCCTTGATAGAATCGGCTGACTGAACAAATCTATAGCTACGCTTGAAATCTGAAAGACGTAGAGAGTAGCAGCCCATAATGTAAAATTTTAAAATTATAAAATTCAAAATTGAATATGTAGGAAGGGTTAAGTTTCAACAAACTAACTAACCATTAAACTTGAAATGAACCAACCAACCAACCTTGAAAAAAAAAAAAAAAAAAAAAAAAAAAAAAAAAAAAATTTTTTTTTTTTTTTTTTTTTTTTTTTTTTTTTCAAGGTTGGTTGGTTGGTTGATATATATATTTGTTCCTCGTTCATTACTTTTCATTTATAAAGATTAGCTTTTCAATTTCATCCTGACCCTTTTCATGTTTTTATCCAAATGCTAAGTTTCAAAAGTCTCACGCTTCAGCTATGGTATCGATAAAATTGAAACAGGTGTGTCTAAATGCTAAGTCTTCTCATTTTAAATGAAACATGTTAATTTTGATCATGTCTATCTTAAACGTGTATGGCTTGGCCATCCAAGAGGCCTTCATGATACGCGAACCTTGAATTGCTTATAGCATTTCATAAGATGTTCTACCAAATTTGATTTTGCCATTGCACCACAAAGCCAGACATTTATTTTATGTCTATCAGACCTCTGATAATTTTTAGCTAAGATTAACAATTTTCCTTTGTAGTGCGGACAATAGAATGGAACGGCATCTCGATAGAGGGTGTTTCTATAACGTTTTAAATTATGCTTAGCTGCCATGCAAATACAATATAACTGGAGACCAAAAATTAAACAGCCGTCAAGTAGCAATCTAAAAAACTTATGCTGGATTGAAATATTTCAAGTTGCTTACATAGAGCTAATCTAAACAAGATGACCTTGAAAATATAGCCAGTCAAGTTTCAAGGTCACATTTTAAAAAAAAAAAAAAAAAAAAAAAAAAAAAAAAAAAATTTTTTTTTTTTTTTTTTTTTTTACAGTTGGTTGGTTGGTTAATATATATTTTTTTCCTCGTTCATCACTTTTCATTTATCAAGATTAGCTTTTCAATTTCATCCTGACCTTTTTCATGTTTTATCCAAATGCTAAGTTTCAAAAGTCAGCTATGGTATCGATAAAATTGAAACAGGTGTGTCTAAATGGTAAGCCTTCTCATTTTAAATGAAACATGTTTATTTTGATCACCCAACGTAAGTTTGTAGTCCGTCTCGTAAAGAGTTTTCATCTCGCTGATTTCGAGTTTCAGCTTGTCGCATGTCTGCATGTAAGGTTTCGCGCACATAAAACAGGCTTGCTGCAACCTGCAAGGCTCCCACCATTCTTCTTGCACGATGCCAAAAAACAGCTTATAATCTCTGTCAGTTTGTGTACCGGGCTGGAAATACATCTTTCTACCATTGATCAAATGCAAAAAATACTCAGTAGGCTCTTCACAAGACTTGAAATTTTTGGACACGGGCAGCACCAAATTAAATATGTTTTCTGGCAAATGTTTGATTTTGATGCACCATTTGCCGTTAATAAACTCCATGGGTACCTTGATGAGCGTGTTCGGATCCCAGTTGAAATATCTCTGATCTAAGAGTTTGGTGATGCCTCCGTCAAAGAGCGTAGCCAATACTAGCCTGTAATCTCTCGGCAGCGTCTCTTGGATATAAAAATGGTTCATTTTCCCACCCACAGCGTAATCGTCGAAAGAAAAACTGCATTTGGACCGGCGCCTGCTGAGATATCCCAAGGCATTGACCAAATGCCATACGGATTCTATGTCTTTTCTCTTGAGACATTTGAAGCCTACATAAGGTCGCTCTTCGGGAGTTATTTTACGCCACACCTTATTCAGAAAATGTTTTCTGGAAGGAGCCACCACGATCATGTGCCTATGCTGCCTGAACTTTGGATCTCTTTCGGTTCCGCCGTCACACCAACATGAAAAAGGTAAGGTTGTAGTATTACCAGCGTCTGCGTCTATGCATTCGAGAAAGCTGTTAAAGGCTATAGCCCTAACCATTCCATGAAACCATACTCCTTCGCCTCTGAGATACTTCAAAACGCATGCAGCTGCCAAATTCAGCGTTTCGTCTTCAAAATAAACGGGCGGTCTCTCTAACTCGATCGGCCAGATAGGATCGTAGGCCCGGCTACCGTCTGGAAATATTTGTTCATGCTCGAAAAAATCATATTTATCGCACATAGGTTTGAAACTGAATTCTATGTACGATCCGTCTGAAAACGGGGTCTCGGGGACGGGTTGGGATACGCGAACCTTGAATTGCTTATAGCAATCCATGAGATGATCTGCATGACGACTTTTTTCTCTTCTACCAAATTTGACTTCGCCCTTGCACCAAACGCAACAAAGAGTAGCATTCAGCTTATGCTTATCAGTACAATGTTTCTGATAGTCTTTAGCTAAGATTAACACTTTGCCCTTGCAGTGCCGACAATAGAATGGAACGACATCTCGATAGAGGGTGTCTCTATAACGTTTTAGATTTTTTTCTGCCATACGGATACAATATAGCTTGAAACCAAAAATTAAACAGCCGTCCTGTAGCAATCTCAAAAAATAATGTTGGATTTAATTTTTTCAAGCTGCTTATATAGGTTAGCTAGAGTCAAGCTTCAAGGTCACATTGAAAAAAAAAAAAAAAAAAAAAAAAAATTTTTTTTTTTTTTTTTTTTTTTTTTTTTTTTTTTTTTTTTTTAATGTGACCTTGAAACTTGACTGGCTATATTTTCAAGGTCATCTTGTTTAGATTAGCTCTATGTAAGCAACTTGAAATATTTCAATCCAGCATAAGTTTTTTAGATTGCTACTTGACGGCTGTTTAATTTTTGGTCTCCAGTTATATTGTATTTGCATGGCAGCTAAGCATAACATAATTTAAAACGTTATAGAAACACCCTCTATCGAGATGCCGTTCCATTCTATTGTCCGCACTACAAAGGAAAATTGTTAATCTTAGCTAAAAATTATCAGAGGTCTGATAGACATAAAATAAATGTCTGGCTTTGTGGTGCAATGGCAAAATCAAATTTGGTAGAACATCTTATGAAATGCTATAAGCAATTCAAGGTTCGCGTATCATGAAGGCCTCTTGGATGGCCAAGCCATACACGTTTAAGATAGACATGATCAAAATTAACATGTTTCATTTAAAATGAGAAGACTTAGCATTTAGACACACCTGTTTCAATTTTATCGATACCATAGCTGAAGCGTGAGACTTTTGAAACTTAGCATTTGGATAAAAACATGAAAAGGGTCAGGATGAAATTGAAAAGCTAATCTTTATAAATGAAAAGTAATGAACGAGGAACAAATATATATATCAACCAACCAACCAACCTTGAAAAAAAAAAAAAAAAAAAAAAAAAAAAAAAAAAATTTTTTTTTTTTTTTTTTTTTTTTTTTTCAAGGTTGGTTGGTTGGTTCATTTCAAGTTTAATGGTTAGTTAGTTTGTTGAAACTTAACCCTTCCTACATATTCAATTTTGAATTTTATAATTTTAAAATTTTACATTATGGGCTGCTACTCTCTACGTCTTTCAGATTTCAAGCGTAGCTATAGATTTGTTCAGTCAGCCGATTCTATCAAGGCCTCTTGGATGGCTCAATGGTTTCATTTAAAATGATGCCATAGACTAGTATTTGGACACAGGGCCGCTACTTTTAAGCTTTTCATTTGTCTTTCTACGCTTTGTCATTGTATCTCGTAAATACTATTTTTACAATATGGGCTGCTAAGCATTTACAATTCAATGGTTACGTTTATAGCTTCTAAAGCTATATTTCTTTAGCCAATTATTGTAGATGGCGCTGTAGTCTATATATATAGTATATATATAGTATATCTATTAGGGTGGGTGGGAGTGGAATTTATTTCTTCTACTGTAAGGTCATGCATAAACTATCTCCTGATGTCTAAACCCATTTCCTTTAAAACAGGATGGGATAGCGATATTTATACATTATTGGCTTTGAAAACAAGACTTTTGTCTGACAAATTACAAAATACTGCAGGTTTTCATGAAATCAGAATAGATCATAGGCTTTTATAGAAAAATCTAACTCTCTAGTGTCCATCAATGTACATCTTGCTGAAAACACATTACGAGACATAGTGACTAGACGACCGTTGCTGGCAAACGTCGAGACACAATGAGTGTAGTCACGTTAGCCATATCATATATAGACAAGCTTCAAGGGTGGGCGTGGCACCTGAAAAAAAAAAAAAAAAAAAAAAAAAAAAAAAAAAAAAATTTTTTTTTTTTTTTTTTTTTTTTTTTTTTTTTTCAAGGTTGGTTGGTTGATTCATTTCAAGTTTGTTGGTTAGTTAGTTTGTTCGTCATGTGACTTTGAAACTTAACCCTTCCTACATATCCACTTTTGAATTTTATAATTTTAAATTTTTACAATATGGGCTGCTACTCTCTACATCTTTCAGATTTCAAGCGTACCTATAGATTTGTTCGGTAAGCACTCAGCCGATTCTATCAAGGCCTCTTGGATGGCTCAATGGTTTCTTTTAAAATGATGCCATAGACTAGTATTTGGACCCAGGGCCGCTACTTTTAAGCTTTTCATTTGTCTTTCTACATTTTGTCATTAGATCTCATAAATATTATTTTTACAGTATGGGCTGCTACAGCTAAGCATGGCCCAGAGTTCAACGGTTACGTTTATGGTCCAGCTCGTTTAAATTTTGCCTGCTAAGCGATGCCTCGTTTTCAATTGCCAGGTCTTCGTTTTGACCTGTTTCAGATACAGGCAACGTGACTCAGTTTTATCATGACCTCTTGCATAGCTGATCCACGTTTAAACGATACTTTTGAAGAGACTACTATAGTTTAGACAAATTTTAAAGGGAAACTGTAAAAGGTTATGGACTCAGTTCAAACATCTAATTGCTACGTTTTGTCATAGATACACCCAGCCGGTTTTAATTTTCATGAAGGCCTCTTGGATGGCCAAGCGATCCACATTTAAGATAGACATGTTTCATATAAAATGAGAAGACACACCTGTTTCAAGTTTATCGAGACTTTTGAAACTTAGCATTTGGGTAAAAACATGAAAAGGCCGGGATGAAATTGAAAAGCTAATCTTAATAAATGAAAAGTGATGAACGAGGAAACAAATATATATCAACCAACCAACTGTTAAAAAAAAAAAAAAAAAAAAAAAAAAAAAAAAAAAAATTTTTTTTTTTTTTTTTTTTTTTTTTTTTTCAAGGTTGGTTGGTTGGTTTCTAAAGTTATATTTCTCAGTTGACTGCTACAGTTATATATCTAAAGTTATATTTCTAAAGTTATATTTCTCAGTTGGCTGCTACAGTTATATTTCTAAGTTGGCTGCTAAAGCTATATTTCTTTAGCCAATCATTGTAGATGGCGCTGCAGTCTATATATATAGTATATATATAGTATATCTATTAGGGTGGGTGGGAGTGGAATTTATTTCTTCTACTGTAAGGTCATGCATAAACTAGCTCCTGATGTCTAAACCCATTTCCTTTAAAACAGGATGGGATAGCGATATTTATACATTATTGGCTTTGAAAACAAGACTTTTGTCTGACAAATGACAAAATACTGTAGGTTTTCATGAAATCAGAATAGATCATAGGCTTTTATAGAAAAATCTAACTCTCTAGTGTCCATCAATGTACATCTTGCTGAAAACCCATTACGAGACATAGTGACTAGACGACCGTTGCTGGTAAACGTCGAGACACAATGAGAGTGTAGTCACGTTAACCATATTATATATAGACAAGATTATCAACCAACCAACCAACTGTAAAAAAAAAAAAAAAAATTTTTTTTTTTTTTTTTTTTTTTTTTTTCATGTGACCTTGAAACTTGACTGGCTATATTTTCAAGGTCATCTTGCTTAGATTAACTTTATATAAGCAGCTTGAATAATTTCAATCCAGCATAATTTTTTTAGATTGCTACATGACGGCTGTTTAATTTTTGGTCTCCAGTTATATCGTATTTGCATGGCTGTTGTCCACTTTGCAAAGGCAAGTTTTAATTTTAGCTAAAGACTATCAGAGGTCTGATAAACATAAAATGAATGCCTGGCTTTGTTGTGCAATGGCATAATCAAATTTGGTACAAGCGTAAAACCAAACCCGGTAAGTTTCAAATGTCTCAAGAGAAAAGATATAGAATTAAAATTTTAAACTCAGATCTCTTAAATTTAGCTATCGAGTCTGTATATTTTACCAAGATACATATTTATCTTATAGAGAAGTCATATCCCTTAAAAATTAGAATAGGTACAATATTGGTACTCTATCTCTAGCTTAGTCATTAAAATTTTTAAATTTTACAGAAAAAATGTAAATTTTAAACGAAAAAATTAAAATTTTAAACTCAGATCTCTTAAATTTATCTATAGAGCCTGTATATTTTATCAAGATACAAAATTATATTATAGCTAAGCCATATCCCTTCAAATTAGAATAGGTACAATATTGGTACTCTATCTCATGGTCGTTAGGACCGGTCCGAATGTTCTTTCAAAGATGCGGGTGGGAATCATTTTTATATCGCTGCCGAGCGATTATAAGCTAGTATTGGCTCTTTGACGAACCAAACTCTTAGATCAGAGATATTTAAGCTGGCTTATCAAGGTCCCAATGGAGTTTATTGGTGGCGCATCCAAATTAAACATTTAACAGAAATAATATTGAATTGGGTGCTGCCCGTGTCCAAAAATTTCAAGTCTTGTGAAGAACCCACTGAGTGCATCTGATCAACGGTAGAACGACGTATTTCGAGCTTGGCAAACAAACTGAACTAAATTATAAGATATTTGGCATCGTGGGAAACGTGCAGGTTGTAGCAAGACTGTTGCGACATACAAGCCGAAACTCGAAATCAGCGAGATGAAACTCTTTACGAGACCCTATAATTGAGTATGAAATAAAATATATTTTTTATCTGTATTTAAACATGCAGACATTTCCGCGAAGCGGAAATGTCTGCATGTATAAATACAGATAAAAAATATATTTTATTTCTAATATTTTATTTAATTTATTTTATTATATTCTATAAAACCCATGATATCATTCTGATTTCATGAAAACGTACATCTTACTTAAAATACATTACGAGGCATAGTGACTAGACGACCGTTGCTGGCAAATGTCGAGACACAATGAGGTTATGGTTATGTTAGCCATATTAAATATAGACAAGCTTCAAGGTCACACGAAACAAGCTTGAAGGTTACACACACACACACACACAAAAAAAAAAAAAAAAAAAAAAAAAAAAAAAAAAAAAAAAATTTTTTTTTTTTTTTTTTTTTTTTTTTTTTGTGTGACCTTGAAGCTTGTTTCATGTGACCTTGAAACTTGATTGTCTGTATAAAAGTATTTATTTGTCCCTTCCTTAATCTGTAGTCCATTTGGTTAATACTATTTTCCTAATTACGTTTCATTTGTTATATTTCATTGGTCATGCTACTCAACGAATGGTTAATACTATTTGCATAATTACATTTGACAGCGTCCATTGCTACATTTGTCGTGACAACTCTCAGCAATATGAATTTCATAGAGACCTCTTGTTAAAATTTTCTCTCTACGCAACAATGTTTATATTAGCCAGTTTAAATTTTTACGCCTGCCGTCCGGTTTCAAGGTTCCTGCTAAGCGATATGTCTTCATTTTGACATGACAAATAAAACCTGTTTCAGATTCAGGTCAGCTTGACTCAATTTTATCATAGCCTCTTGCATAGCTGAAGCCAAATTCATGTTACACGATACCTTTGAACGGTCAAAATCGAAAGACTGCCTGATAAATACTATATCTGATAAATTTTATAACTTATTTTTTTACAATATTGGTAGCATTTAAAAAACTGGGCCATCGTCAAGATAAGCTTATCAAATCTGATAAAATTTTATAAGTTATTTTTTTACAATACCAATGTTGGTAGCAACATTTTACGGACCCGATTGAACTTGGCAATTTGTTACAGTTGGTCAGGCAGAATTGAAAAATCTCTTTTGAAAAGTTTTCCTGGCAATTAGAAAATTGAATTTCCAAAAGTGAAACCCCCGTGAATAGGCATGCATCTATCATTTGACCCAAGATAAAATATCAAAATTAAAATTATCATTAAAATTTACTAAACCTTTCCAACGAAACCCTAAACCTTTTCCCCAATTTATTATAACTTTTGTCTTTATTCCATTTCTTTGAAATTTGAAGCTAGATAACGAACTTACATTTTGACTCAAGATAATATTGAGCTTAAAATTTAAAAATAAATATTACTAAACCTTTCCAACGAAACCCTAAAGGTTTTACCAATTTACTTTTAACTTTTGTATTTCTTCCATTCTATTGTATCTTTTAACCCTCCATTGGCTGATAATATTTTACGCCACGCTATGACCTCGATAAAATGTCAACATTAAATTTAACATTAAAATTTACTAAACCTTTCCAACGAAACCCTAAATCTTTTCCCCAATTTATTATAACTTTTGTCTTTATTCCATTTCATTGAAGCCAGATAACGAACTTACATTTTGACTCAAGATAATATTGAGCTTAAAATTAAATATTACTAAACCTTTCCAACGAAACCCTAAAGGTTTTACCAATTTATTTTTAACTTTTGTATTTCTTCCATTCTATTGTATCTTTTAACCCTCCATTGGCTGATAATATTTTACGCCACGCTATAGTATCGTTTAACGTGACCCTCTATGGTATCTTTTAAGATGACTCACAATAGATTTTGAACGTTTCTCAGCGCTACGGTATCTGTTAACGTGACTCCCTTGCATTGAATTCAATTTAGCTTGTCGCTCAAACGTGGATCAGCTATGCAAGAGGCCATGATAAAATTGAGTCAGGTGCCATGTTAAAACGAAGACATATCGCTTAGCAAGAACCTTGAAAACGAAGACATATCGCTTAGCACGTTAAAATGGAGATAAAATTGAAACGGGCTGGGGGTTATCTGAAACAGGAGCTGGGCCATAAAACTTTAAATGTAATTTTGAAAATAGAAAGATAAAACGCGTGGACTTTGAAAAATTTCACAGTCAGTTTGAAATGGCCAACTTTGAAAAAAAAAAGAAAGGCACGTTAGCAATAGACGAGCCACGCTCAAGGTCACATAAAAAAAAAAAAAAAAAAAAAAAAAAAAAAAAAAAAAAAAATTTTTTTTTTTTTTTTTTTTTTTTTTTTTCATGGGACTGTCGTACTAAACTAAAATGTGGTTTACGTAATTTATTAATCGTCACTTAAAAGCCACTGTGATATATGACTTTCACCCTCATCTATTTTTCTTTTCTTAGAATCCGAGTCTAAATCATTAGAGCTTCTCTTATTGTCCACATCATTCAAATCAATGGTATCGTGACTAATTTCAGTATTTTCCAACTCAATAGTATTTTTCAAATCAAAAGGTTCATAAGGTATCTTTGAATCGTTTAACATCCCTTCCAAATAATCGCCAAACTCATCATCGGTTTTTGTTGACGATTCTACCTCCTTAGTCTTCGTTGAAGGTTTAGCCTCCTTAGCCTTCGTTGAAGGTTGATTATCGATTTCTGTTATGAATCCTATATTAGCTGTTTTAGAAGCCATTAATTTTCTTTCCTGAAATCCGATGAAATCTAAAATACTTCCACTAATACGTAAAATTTTTTGATTATTTTGAGTATAATAGCTGTATCTCGTATTAATTTTTATTTGTAAGATGGCTACAAACGTGTCAGTGAACGTGGGTTCGATCATACTATAAAAGCGATTCGCGACTTCAGTTCCAGTAAATACGCTGGTGTCCAGTATGCATGGTTGAGATCTTAGATCTATTTTATGACCTTTTGCTTTGAATTCGTTTGCACGTTTACCGCATTCATGACAATTCAAAACACCACTACAATCTTGAAAAGAAAATTTAAAATCGTCAGAAATTTGAACTGAGAGATCAGATGTCATCGCACGAGCAATTAAACGTAATGGCTCTGAAGCCATAATATATAAATTCAATTTGGGATTTAGAAGGCCTCTATCCCCATAACGTTTCATAAATTTACAGTATGCAACGACAGCAACTTTAAAATTTGGGCGCTTGGATTCTTCATATTCATAATTCAGCGTCATATAAGGTGGATTCCATAACCGTTTGGCGTCGGTGACATAATCTTGAAAAGTCACGTTATTTTTCAAACGAGCCACCCAATCTTTAGATATAAGATTCAAACAGTCTTTGTGCAAAATATTGTCGATACCCTCAGACAATTGCGGTTTTGCCAAAACCTTTGACACGAGATCTAAATAGCTATCCATGCCCTTATATTATAGTTAAATGAATAATGTTAGAAAATGAGATTTGTCAGCTGCTTATATAGGCGCTAACAATCTATCAAGGTCACAAGGTCACATAAAAAAAAAAAAAAAAAAAAAAAAAAAAAAAAAAAATTTTTTTTTTTTTTTTTTTTTTTTTTTTTTTTTTTAATGTGACCTTGACCTTGGGCATGGCTGCATACTAAACATACTCTCACATTATCATTGGATCAATTTTTTATCAACAACTATATGGATTCGATAATCATTGTCTAAGCTCAAGTCCTGTCAAGTTAGACTTTGCATCTTTTAATTGAATATTTTCTGTCTTCAGACGTTTAGCGTTTGATGCTAAGCTGACATTCTCTGCCTTCAGATTGAGATTTTCTGTCTTGAAACGTTTAATGTTTATTTTAAAGCTGCTATTTTCTAACTTCAGTTTGGCATTTTTCGCTTTCAAGGCGTCGTTTTCTTTTTTCAGTCTCACAATTTCGTCGTTTTGTAAATTATAAATTATTTCGTGCAAACGTTTATTGTCTTCGTGCAAACGTCTATTGTCTTCGTGCAAACGTCTATTGTCTTCGTGCAAGGCTTCTAGCTTCTTTCTCAAATCTTGCGTCTCTTGTTCGTAAAGAGTTTTCATCTCGCTAATTTCCTTTTTCAGCTCGTCGCATATCTGCATATAAGGTTTCGCGCACATAAAACAGGCCTGCTGCAACTTGCAGGGCTCCCACCATTCGTCTTTTACAATGCCAAAAAATAACTTGTAATCGCGTTCAGTTCGATTGCCTGGCTTGAAATACATCTTTTTGCCGTCGATCAGATGTAAGAAGCGTTCGGTGGGTTTGCTCGTAGACTTGAGAATTTCGGACACGGGCAGCACCATATTCAATATTATTTGTGGCAAATGTTTGATTTTGATGCGCCATTTCCCATCCACAAACGACATAGGGCCTTCTAGCAATCTCTTCGGTTCCCAGATATGATATCTCTGATTGAGAACTCTTATGATACCCCTGTCCCATAGCGTAGCCAAGACCAGCCTGTAGTCTTTAGGAAGCGTCGCTTGGATATAAAAATGGTTCAAATTGCCTGCTTCCAGACAATCGTCGAAAGAAAAATTACACTTGGACCTACGCTTGCTGAGATAGCCAAGAGTATTAACTAAATGCCAGACGGTTTTTATATTTTTACTCAAGATGCATTTGAAACCAGAATAAGGTCGATCTTCGGGCTGGATCTTATTCCATACGTTTTTCTGAAAATACTTAAGAGATGGAGATACGACTATCATATGTCTATGATGCCTGAATTTAGGATCAGATTCGGTCCCTCCGTCGCACCAACAAGAAAAGGGTAGAGTCCGCGTATTACCGTTGTCTTCGTCCATACGATAGAGAAAACTCTCGTAGGCCGTAGCTCGAACCATCACATGAATGAATACCAGGTCGCTTTGTAAATATTTCAGGACGCATGCAGCTGCCAAATTCAGAGAATGGTCTTGAAAAGAAACAGGCGGTTCCGGTAACTCAATCTCCCAGACAGGCTCGTAGGCCCGGCTACCGTCTGGAAAAATTTGATCATGTCCAAAAAAGTCATTATTCTCACACATAGGGTTGAAGTTGAAGGGATATCCATCTGGAACGGACACGTCATCTTCTTCGGGTAAGGGTTTGGCAATCCGAATTTTAAATTGCAAATAACAGTTTATAAGATGATCGGCCGCCAGGTATTTCTTTCGCCGCTGGAATGTGTGCCGTCTCTTGTTGTCAGGACACCAAACACATTTCAGCAAAGGGTCTATGTTGCGCTGTTCATGACAATGCTTTTCATATTTTTTAGGTAAGATCAGGACTTGGCAATGGGGACATTTAAACTCAAATACATCTCTCTTAATAAGATTCCTATACTTTTGCATCGTGTCACGAGCCGCCATAATTATATTAGACTGAGTAAGGAAAAAAGATAATAGTTTATAAATTCATTTGTCAAGGGTATATATAGTCTATGTTCAAGGTCACATGAAAAAAAAAAAAAAAAAAAAAAAAAAAAAAAAAAAAAAAATATATATATATAAATATATATATATATTTTTTTTTTTTTTTTTTTTTTTTTTTTTTTTTTTTTTGTGTGACCTTGAAGCTTGACTCGTGTGACCTTGACGGGTTATATATCTTTCAGATTTCAAGCGTACATATCAATTTTTCGTGACACCTGTTTCAGGATAGAACTCAGCCGGTTTCAATATTCATGAGGGTTTCTTGGATGGCCAAGTGATCCACGTTTAAGACGATCAATATTAACAGGTTTCATTTAAAATGAGAAGGCCCTAGCATTTGGATTGAATAATGTTTCAGATACACCTGTTTCAATTTTATAGCATCTGGACAAAACTCGAAAAAGGTCAGGATTAAATTGAAAAGCTAATCTTGATACTAATTTCCTAATTACGTTTCAATTTTCATTTGTCATGCTACTCAACGAATGGTTAATACTATTTTCATAATTACATTTAAATTTTCCAGCGTTCATTGCTACATTTGTCGTGACAACTCTCAGCAATTTAAATTTTATAGAGACCTCTTGCTAAATTTTACGGATTCTCTCTACGCAACAATTGTTTCAGGTTTTGATTAGTTTGTTTCGGGATGCACTCAGCTTGACTCATGAAGGTTTTTTGGATGGACCAAGTTTAAGATCGACACGACGACTGTGCCACGATCAAAATTAACAGGTTTCATTTAAAATGGGAAGATCTAGCATTTGGACACGATTGGATAGAATCCTGTTTCAGATACAGGTTCAAATTTATCATATTTGTCATTACGAGCAATAATAACTAGACAACCGTTGCTGACAAATGTTGAGAGACAATGAGAGTGTGGAGGCAAATAGATAATTATATATAGCCAGTCAAACCAACCAACCAACCAACCTTTGAAAAAAAAAAAAAAAAAAAAAAAAAAAAAAAAAAAAATTTTTTTTTTTTTTTTCAAGGTTGGTTGGTTGGTTTCTAAAGTTATATTTCTAAAGTTATATTTCTCAGTTGACTGCTACAGTTATATTTCTAAAGTTATATTTCTAAAGTTATATTTCTCAGTTGGCTTCTAAAGCTATATTTCTCAGTTGGCTTCTAAAGCTATATTTCTTTAGCCAATCATTGTAGATGGCGCTGTAGTCTATATATATAGTATATATATAGTATATCTATTAGGGTGGGTGGGAGTGGAATTTATTTCTTCTACTGTAAGGTCATGCATAAACTAGCTCCTGATGTCTAAACCCATTTCCTTTAAAACAGGATGGGATAGCGATATTTATACATTTTTGGCTTTGAAAACAAGACTTTTGTCTGACAAATGACAAGATACTGCAGGTTTTCATGAAATCAGAATAGATCATAGGCTTTTATAGAAAAATCTAACGCTCTAGTGTCCATCAATGTACATCTTGTTGAAAACACATTACGAGACATAGTGACTAGACGACCGTTGCTGGCAAACGTCGAGACACAATGAGAGTGTAGTCACGTTAGCCATATTATATATAGATAAGATTATCAACCAACCAACCAACTGTGAAAAAAAAAAAAAAAAAAAAAAAAAAAAAAAAAAAAAATTTTTTTTTTTTTTTTTTTTTTTTTTTTTTTTTTTTTTCCAAGGTTGGTTGGTTGGTTGATATATATATATCTTTTCCTCGTTCATCAAGATTCGCTTTTCAATTGTCATGACCAAACGATTGGTTACTAAAGTTTTTTTGGATCTCTGTCATTGGATCTCGTTAATACTATTTTCATAATTACGTTTAAATTTTTACAATATGAGCTGCTAATCTCTACGCGTTCAGTTTTTCTGGCTCAGCATCTCAATTTAAAAGCTACAAATTTTATCGAGGTTAAATTTTTATGGATAATGTTGGCTGTCCCGTTTGCAGGTCCAATCGATAGGATGGCATAGCTGAAGCCGCTTTAAGCGATTCCGTTGAACGGCTTAGACAATTTTCATTTGTCTACTCATAAAATTTATAAGTTATTTTTTTTACAAATCCAATATTGGTAGGAGATAGATTTAAAAAAATGGGTCAAACGAGGCTTCCATCGTCAAGATAAGTCATAATGACAAATCTGACATGAGGAAGCCTCGTTTGACCCAAATTTTTTAAATTTTTAATATTTTTAGAGTGATATGTAATTTGGCTGTTTGGACTCATCTATTATATATTCTAGAGTGCCAGGTGTCAGGAGATCTTTCATCATAGAGTCTAGTAGTAGCTGATCTGGCATGGGAGAGCATACTATATTATTAAGATCTTCAGGTACCGCTGGGCTTTGAATAGGCCATTCACTATGAAATCCTGGATTTTCAACAAAAGGCATTGAATGTTCAATAGGTGCAGGCTCTGGATTTGCAATAGGTGCAGGCTCTGGTTCTCTAGTTTCAGGCTCTGTATTTGTTGCAGCGTCCTTGAAGGTGAGCTTACGTTTCTTTAAACGCTTGGGATTCTTTTCGGCCTTACGTTTTACCGATGCAGTTCTCATATCCATTCCAGGTAGATCAGGCCCGTAGGTGCGTACGAAGTTGTTTTTAAGGGGATCTGTCAATACTTTCCAGATTTGAGAGTTATATTGTTCTGCATAATTTGTAGTGACCACGGTTATTGTTTTGTCCAACACAACAGGAGGGTTCGTCGGCAAATAGATTTCTGGCAAATCGGTTTCTGGCTCTTGGGATGGTTCTGGCTCTTGGGATGGTTCTGGCTCTGAGATTGGAGCTGTTTGAATATATTCAGAGGGTGGCTCGTCATCATCATCCATATGAGGTATCATAGGTGTTGGCACAGATACCTCATACATCCCGTCTATTTTCGTGATTCTTTCTACCAACGGATTTTTTACCTTGAAACCCAGCTTCAAGCTCTCCTTCACAACATGTAGACTGAAGAAATTCTTTTGTGTCGTAAATAAAATATAGGTAGTGCCAGCAGGTATCTTGTAGCTTGAGCGAGCAATCAATATGAACCTCTCGTAGAAGTGAAGCTTGTCCCCTGAGAAATATCTGCTGTCAGCTCTCACTCGTGTCTCGTTGGGGGGTCTCACATAGAACAGCAATGGTGCGTCCAACGTCTGGATAATATGGGCGCATCCTTGCCCAACGGTTCTCTGTCCAAACGTGAAATGACCTTTCACCAGAAATTGGTTATGGGGACACTTGAAACCAATTCTCATATCAGCGTTGGTTCTGTTGGCTTCGCTGGGGGGTCTTTTGAATCTGTTCATAACAGTGATCCATTTTATGTCTTGAGGTCTCAACGGATAGATTGTCTGGGCCTCTCTGCCTAGTGCTGGAATCGTATTCAGGATCTTGTCCGTCAGAGTACGTTTTTTAAACGAAATATTATGATCAGGTGTCAGATGTAGGCAG